>JANBPK010001488.1:0-76331 GCA_027579435.1 Candolleomyces eurysporus
CAACGATCAAGTCCCCAATGACCCTGAGGATCTGTTACGGCTTCGACTGTGCGCTCAAGCTGCGACGGCCGAACACAATGCGGGCTGGGTAGGGCGGCCTCTTATATGGGTGGTTCAGTGAGTTCTTATCGCCTTGGACCGCTTTTTCTTTTACTTACTGTACCTGATTCTTTCTGAATTTCTTCCAGCTCCTCCATCCTCCATCCAAGTGATTCCGACCCCCGCTTCCATTACACCATCCGCGGGTACCTACGGATTGGCGTCGCCGTCCGTACGATCCACGTTTACTCAGAATACGAGAACCGTCTCTATTTAAACGGTGGCTCGAAGTATGGGCTGAAACGAACCCGCTATTGGGTCGGTCAACCGTACTATCGGATGTCGTTCAAGTACCGGTGCATGGCTCTCTGATCCGACCAACGTTTTCGCTTTCGATCGTCCTATTTTCTTGTCTGTTGTCGCTGTATATTAACCGATTCTGCTTTCGCCTCGCTTTCGATAGATTTTCTTGTTCGTTGTAAATTTGCTGTTATTCTTGTTCGTCATTTTTCGCTCTGCTACCACCATCTCTCTGTTTATATCGCTATCTTTTGACGTTTGTATCGCTGTCTATTGTATCACCGTCTATTCCTATCTGTATTCCAAAGTACTTTGTGTATTATAAGCCTGTATACCTTGTATCTATCTGTATATTCGGGTATCATACCCTCCTTGATCCTAAACCTCACATTAAAGCCCGGTCTTCACATGTTAAACGACCATGATGCCTCCATTCATTCAAATCGACCTGACTTCAGCAAGCTGAGCTACCTTACCAGGTAACTCAGCTATACCAGGCTTGTCCGAATATCGTTCCATGATCATTACCGATAAGTACTGATACCCTTGTATCAGAATGATATCGATGACGTGTACGATCAGTACCCCCAGCTCTGATCATGTACCCCTGGGTAAATCAGCCCTTCACCGAATTCGTGATGACTGCGGAACGTAGGAAAGGTACCGCCATGATGTTATGACATGCTCACACCACGCCTATGGCGCATTCGGCAATGTCAAGCTATGTATGCTGCTACCCCACTGTTAAACATCTACACGCCGATTTGCAGAGGTGCTGTGTTTGCATGTTGATTGACAAGTGGTATAAAAGCTTGGCCCCTCTCTGACAGAATACCTCACATATCATACCCCCGACAACCATTTGACTAGGTCCATTGCCAGCGACTAGTGAGTCGCCGATCGGGAACAACCCGCCTAGACTACGGTCAGCTTCTCCCTCAACATGCCATTCCCTGCACCTGTGGGAGGTCTTGTGCTCCCGTCCGACCTTGCACCTTCAATCGTCTTCGCTGTCCTGTATGCGCTGCTTCTGCCCCTCGTCGCTTACAGGATCTTCAATCGACGCTCGCGGACGCTCCTCCTCCTTGGAACCATAATTTTCTCGGTAGAAAGGTAAGAATGTTGTTGCACCACAAATGATGAACGGGGGACCTAATACCCTCATCACAGGATAGTCATTTTTTCCCTCCGTGCCGCCCAAAGCCGAAACGTCGATATGCGACTCTCCACCGGCCTACTGAAGTACATGCAAGTCAGCTTCGGTGTAGGGTTCATCGGTATTGCGAATGACCTAGTGAACCTTCTGCGCTGTCTTTTGGTCAATCCAACATATGGTCCGGAGAAGTGGGAAGAGGCGCCTGCCTCTGGCACCAAGGAAACGTATTTCCAAGCCCCAGAACAGGGTGATGAAGATCGTCCCAAAGAACGGTTCTGGGTCCGCAGGTACTCCGACTTTACCAACCTCGCGTTCATGGCCGCATCGATCCCTGGGGGTATCGGTGGTAGCCAGTTCAACAGGAACAACTTTTCGAACGAGGATAAGGCTAATAAGGCAATGACATTTCGGTCAGTACCCTGGAACGAGAGTAAAAAANTCTGATTTGCTGAACCGATTTCTCCAGATATGCGAGCGCTTCTGTTGCGCTTTTCCTGATGTTTATGATCCAAGTCGGCGCACTATGGTCTCGTCGAAAACAACGAAGGCACTGCGAGAGGGCAGTTAGCACAATACTTGCCATTTCCTTGCTGACTGTGAGTACCCTCGAACAACATAACCGTGGTCATTCATCTTAACGGGGTCGTTTCCAGACCGTGGTTGCGGTTTACCGTCTTTCGGTTATGTGGCACGAATCTCCTGCGCTGGATTCAACGCAACCAGGAACTCTGAACAGCCCAGGAGCGAAGGCTTCCTTCTACATCCTCCACATCCTTCCAGAATGGCTGGCTAGCGCCATCCTCCTTGGGTTTAACACGCGCAAGACCTTTGGCACGGGAGCCTTTGGCGATTGGCGTGGGGCAGACGACCGCCCAAAGGACATCGAAAGAAGGGAGAAACGGAAAGCGGAACGCGCCGCGAAGAAAGCCGCGAAATCGGGTGAGAAGGGCGGCGACACGAGAGTAGAGCTAGTTTCCGTTTCGCCTGCCAGTGTATGAGAGTGGAACAACGCCCATTGCAGACATATATACCCCCATCCTATATGCGTGAGCTAGTATTTATAGCAGCTTCAACTTGGTATATAATTTACTAGAAGCTACCATATCCGCTTTACCATAGTATACCGTGTCAGTTCTTCTAATCGTAATCGTCGCTTTTTGCCTGTGTCACCCGGCTTGTTCTCCCCAATCTCAGCGGTCCGTGGGACATCGTCTTTGCCATCGTCCAGGATTGACTTGAGCTCCTTGTTGTATTTCTGAGGTTTAAGAAAAACGTATTAGAAACCAGGTAAACCATAAGGACTAGAAGGGAAGGAACTTACCCTTTCCTCGGGCCCTTCACCAATAGGATCGCGACCAAAATCATTGACAACATCAGCGGCCTCTCGTTCTTCCATTGAGGCGCGTCTTCGAGTTGCGTAGCTAATCAAGTTGATGCCCACTATGATTTTAATCACGACGAAACTGCACAGTAGTAGGTTAGTCGGTGTGAGATGTCAAGAACTGATGGAACCATACCAGAGCCAGAATAACAGCCCGACGATGATCCACGTTGCGTAATACACAATCTCGGCTTGAGAAAGGGTGCGGATTGTCCATGTCCAGGGATATACGAAGTCAGAGTTGGCGGAAAAGATCAGGTTGAGGGATTGCGACCCAACAAGGATCGCCAGGGCCGCGAGTGGTATCGAGGCGAATCCGAGTCTCCGGGCCACTAGAGGTGACTGGTCTATATACGAATGCTACAAGAATAGCTGAGAAAAAGGAATGCCTAAAAACGGGTTGGGGTTCACCTTTCGTGTCCGCAGACGACCGACCGCACTTCCGCTGGATAGATCCAAGCATAATACATCTGTGTACCTCTCGTACACTGACGGCCGAATATGGTTGAACTTGGTGATGAAGGCATGCTTCAGCCAATCAACTAGCATCTCGCATCCTAGCACCATGAATACTGGCTAAGAGACTCTTGAGAAGGTTGATATGCAGGGTTATAGTCTGGAGGACTCACGTATGAGATGGTCCACAGGACATTGTTCCCTCGGAACCAGCCAAAGCTCTTAGGGAGCACGAATCCTTCGGCAAAGTCGAATTCTGTTCCACTGAGTTCGATCAAATTGCGGAAAGCGATGATCACCAGCATGAGGGCAAGAGTGAACCGCTCGACGATGTCTAAAACGCAGCTTCAGGCTCAACACACCAAGATAACAATAAATTTACCGACCAGCGCAAGTAATTTGGAACAAGTTGTCTTTTTCAAACCTCTTGAACACACTGCCTTTGATTTCGACAAATTGGTTGGAGACGAGAAGGGTGAGCAGGGAGTGGTCATAGGAATTGATGGCGACGTTCATAGCAATGAGTTGGTATATCATCACCAAGGAATGAACAACTACGCGAGATCTGTGTGAGCTCTCGAAAAATATCGGGCGGAAAGGTTGACTTACCATTGTAAGCAAGAGCAAGAGAGAAGAAGAAAACTGGCCGGAAGGTTTGGGTGCTAACGGCTTTGCGGTGAGTCAGTGGCTCCAAGGTCGACCGGGAGAATAGGCAGTCGAGGATATCTTGGCCAATGGACGCGCATAATCTGTCTGCAATCTGCCTTAGTCAGGATGGTGGGCTTATCGGGGCACGGACAGAAAGGTACCTCTAATGCGTTGAAGATAACATAAAGCTTGATAGTATCTTGCCCTCGAATCGTATGATAGATTTTACTTGCGTCCGTCAAAGGATTTAAGATGAGCAAAGAGATGATGAGAAGGAGTCCGCGCAGCAGGTCGGCCTTCTGGGAGGGAGGTAATGGTGGAGGTGATCGTCGAACCATGTTCGACATGAAGCGAGCGAAAGCAAGGAAGAAACGGATTGGGAGGATGGTGAAAGTGTATAGGAAGGAGTCGAAGCACACGATGAAGCCAAATCCTATAATCTGAATAATTTTAGCTAGCATGTAAACTGTCCGTGAGAGCGAACATACCTTCTCCATTGCCACAGGCATGCTCAAGAAGTTGCTCACCCGCTCCCATTTCTGTTCTTGGTGGGAGTCAAAGTCAGTCGCCAGGAGTTCTTCTCGAAGGTAGTCCCACAGGGAGAATGGCGCTTCGCGGGTACCTATCTTGGGCGGCTCAGGAGAACCGAATGTGGGGGACAAAGGCGATATTGGGGTTGGCGGTGTATATGGCTCATGGGGCATGATGGGTGTCGGTGGAAGAGAAGAATACGCCGTGGGGCGCTCTTTGTTGAGAAATAAAGGTTTGGGAGACATAGAGCGACTTCTATGGCGAAATCCAAACCCATTCATATGTTCCTCTTCGTAGTCGGAGCCGTCTGTAAAGTGGTTCCGGCGTAAATGGTTCCTTGGATCTGTCGTATTCGGTGGACTCAAGGAAACTCTTCTATGCCCATGTCTGAGGAAAACCGGGGCTGTCTTTGGAGATCCAGGAGGTCTATTGGCGGCACTGGCAGAGAACCGCCTACGAGTACCTCGAGAGTGTTGGAGAGCTGAATGTGCCGTTGGCATGATGGTCAAGTTTAGGTTTCAACCTCAATGGCTCTATAGCCGTTCTATTTCAGTAATGGCATTCCCTCCGTAGGAGCACTAATACGCACTAATGAGAATCGTTGAGACGAATAGTTCATGGCAAGGTGGTGGTCGTGGTCGAAGTCACGAATATCGTCAGCGTGTTCAAGCAACATCATCGGCTTTCAAATTATCAAATATTTGCCGCCTTGATGTCACATCGTTGATAACTTGATCTGGCTGGCTTGACCTTTGAACGGTTAACTTCAGCCTCTCAACTGGTATGTAAGAGGCTGTCATACTTCTTCTGATCGTTGTTCATGACGCAGCTCCAGTAATGTATCAGAGAAGAGCCATCTTGCGGATACGTGGCTGTCGAATGATCATTCAAACTGACTATTGACCGCCCGAGAGCACAGGATTGACTGGTTTCTGTGAGGCCTGAGTCGGCGAGAACAGCCTCAGGCAAGTTCCTCGTTTTGTCAGGAATATTTCGCTGACCTGCTGCTTTACAGACGGGCTAAACAGATACCGAATCCTTACCATGCGTACCTAGATCAGGACTTTGTCGTAACCTTAATCAGCGGCGAGATGAAACTGTCGGCGCGTTGATTTATGCGTGGCGACAGTGCTCGTCAAAGATGCACCAGAATGATAAATAGAACGAGTATAGGCTCGTCGAACTACCGATAACTCGCCTCGCCCCTTCTTCTGTACTTATCTTCTCTCCGCTCTCTGCTATGAGGTACGACGTCGAATACTCCGACTCAACTTTCTGGGAGACCAGAATATATGAGGTTGGTCATAGATGTCGACTATTCAAGTAGCTGAAATTGATACACAATAAAAGTATCTTTTATGTAGGTTGCTCACAGAATATCACTATTCACGACCAACTGTTTTACTCTCAGTGACCTTCTATGTGGCTTTCGTGAGTCGTGTTTGCAATCGACTCCAGCTACAGTGCTAAATATCGCTCCTTTCAGATATATCACTGCTTCACCACATACGACGACGAGGTATTTATATCCCGTTCATTTTTTTCAAAAAGATTGAGCAGTCACCACCAACACGACCGTCAATCTCCCTAGGTGTCTGAGATTTGGCCTTTGAAGTTGAATTCGGGCAAAGTTCTGTTTTTGATCTCACGTTATTCGGTCATTATCAGAGCACCATTTGATATCCTCCGTACGCTCCGAGTCTCATGGTTTAACGTCCTCATTCGCCCCCCTTATTTTCTACCATTCCAGTTGATTTCCCCGTGTACCAGAGTTTGAATTTTTCGGTGAGTTTCGCGGAGTAAATGCCCTCTGGATCAAATCAAGTCAAAGGAACACTTGACTGATCTGTCTCCTTCTCAGGCCTGTAAACCATTGGCCATTACTAGCAATGGTAATTCAACCCTCACCCCGCTTATTTGACTCTAAATGAACGACTTCCCAATAGTAATGAGCCTGATATCCATGGACGCGGCTGAAGGTGAGAACATTTGAATCTTCCCCTTAAATACCCTAGCTTCTTAATGGCCACCATTTCAAATTAAGCTGCTCTCGTCCTTTGCTTACACGCACTTCTTGGAGCAAGATTTCGATATTTCATCGCGTTGATGATAATGTTTGTGGTGAGTTCCTAAGCTCGAAGTATTTCATCCGACCTTTCTAACTAAGCCTCGTTATTAGACATGTTCCCTGTCGACACTTGTAGTCACAGTCGTCTACATCACGTCTTTGAGCGGTAAGCTGCACAAGCCCACTTTTATACCGTACGAAATTTTAAATCACTTGTAAACTATTTCACAGCTGTCCCTCCCTCTCCAGTTGATCGAAGACTTGGCTACGCGTGTCTATTTACCATTTCCAACTCAAAATCTATTCAATATAGAACAGCCGTAGCATACGTAGCTCTGGCAAGATCATCCGGTATGTAACATACTATTTTTTTTTTCATTCAGACTTATCTCAACAAAGTTATTGTAAGTGATTGCAATTCTTGCATGCATCACTCTGCTAGTACGCTACAGGAAACATAAAGGCTCGCTTATCGAGGTCGTAAGGAGGGAGGGAGGGAGCTATTTCATTTCCACAGTTGGTGCGCCAGCTTGAATCAATCGGGGAGAGAGCAGTGAAAACTAACGACGAACCGTCTTCAAGTTCTCCGACTGGCCGATGCTCTGCTCAAGACTCCCAATTTCCCGGTACGTATCTAACCAAAACGACTATCACTGTGCCGCTTACTTTACACCTCTTTGTGAAGGTCAAAGACCGGTATAACATCGTTTACGCGTAAGTGATCATTGATACCACATACGGACAGCTCGAGGCCTCAAAGCTGACTGAAAATACAGATTGGGTCCCCTCCTCGTTCCCATCTTCGCCTGCCGCTTTATGCTCAATGTGAGAACCGTCAACGACCCAGGAACTCGCGCAATAGTTTCAACGCTTCTATTCTCTCCCCCGGCTCATGGAAAGGGTGGTCACCCCATAGTCTGAGTGAACCCTAGAATCCGGGGATTTCGATGGCTCGCAGTAGTCATACACTGTAACTTCTCCGGGACGTTCCGTCGATTAAAACAGTACCAGAATCACAGTACTACGCAGGACATTTGACGGCCTTCGAGCAGGCTCTAGAAAGGGAGGGGATGCCAGTGGATTGTTCGAGACGACGAAGATCGACGATGATCGCGGAGGGGCAGTGGCGAAACTTAGTGCTCATGATCCCCACCGNACGGACTGCAGCATACTTGATCGTGGCGGTGTTCGATCGGCGCTGAGAGAATATGGAAGAAGAGGGATCGGAGAAAAAGACAAGCCGGTGAGCGCAGTCGCCACGGGGGCAGGCCCAGATTTAGAGTCATCGGATAATCATCTTGGGCAGTTCCAGGTATTACAACATTGTTAACATACGGTGAACCGGAAGGCCGATCTGTACAAACCAGGGGACCATCCTTCTTTCTGCTGGGTGAAAGTACCTGTGAATCGCAGGACTAGCTTTCGGAGTGTGGGATGGCGGAATCGCGTCTTCCCCAACCACGTGTACATGTGCTCCACAATAGCAAACATGAAGCAGCGCTCCATCTAATGCGGCATTCTCCCCGCCCATATCACCCCAACTGACACCACACATTCCCGTACCGATCCTGAGCCGTCCCTGTCAACCCTGCATTCTCGTCCCCATCCTTCCCGTCAATGTACCCAATCCCATAGCTAGCAGCACCATTGAACTGCGCCGTAGGACACTTGATACCAAGGAACGCAGGGCATGCCCTGTCCATCGCCGTACAACTTTCAATACACGGCAAAAGCATCTGATATGGACTCCCAAACTGCGGCAAGAACGAGTTTCTTGGTGGGGTCGACGTCTGATAAGGCAGCAGTGCAGAAAGCACCCCCTGCTGTTCGTTCTTGGTGGCACTAAGACCAGTGACGGTAGGTGCGGCTGGAACAGCGGTGACACCGCCTGGATTGGCCGGGCTAGGTTCAGAGCACCGGGGTAAGGAGACAGCGCAGAGCCATTTCCGATACTCCACTTGGCAGTCGAGGCAGCTTACGAGTGGGGAGTAGAGGTCTCGCCCACAGGCAAAGCTGTTCAGGGTGACCGTGAAGTTGGTGAGATAGGACCGAAGTGGGTCGCTGAGAGCTTCAGGCAACGTGTCGCCGGTGTAAATTTCCGCGTTGTTCGGTGGGGCGGCCAAAGGCATTGCATAAGCGACGCCTGGGCAGTAAGGGAGGTTGGCGACAAGGGGACAGGGGAAGGACGCCGATTTAGTTGCGAAGTAGATGGGTCCGAGGACCTTGGTTGAGTCGAGAAGCAGGAAAGCGGTATAGTTCGTCGAAGGTGTCAACCCTCCGATTAGGTATTGGCTACGCCATCCCGAGGGGTCTCTGAGCCAGAGGGATTGGTTTAGGTTTAGATCTCCGGTTCGTAGCTGTGACTGGTTTGATAGAAAACAGCTGGTCCTTGGAAAAGAATTTTGGGTAGTTGGAAAAAGGGAGAGGGTGTAGTTTAGAATGGAAGATGGCGTAGAATCCTGGGGTATATCCACGGGATACATTGTGTAATTCGGAAATGTGGGCTCGAGTGGGTCCGTTGGTGAAAATGGGGGAGAGAATAAGATGGCCTGGTTCGAGGTGGTATCGCCGAGAAGTGGCAAGGCTGGCAAGGTTTCGTGCAGTGGTTGAGTTGTGGAGCTGAGCGCAATTTCGAATGTCCCTGTCCCTTCCACAACTAGCACCCCACCGTCTCCAAAACCACCTGTCATGAAACCTTGGCCGTCCACCAGCAGAATTTCTGTCGTTCCAACACCACCTGGAGTCGGGTCGGCCGAACTGCCTTCATTCGATACCCAAAAGCGAAGGGCAGAGTTCTGGGAGCATGCTGCGACTGAAACAGTAACGAGTTCTTCGGAGGGTATGATAAATGGCCCGCTCCCGCTGTTGAACTGTGATACTGAATTCAATGTCAGTTGTCTGGTCTGCGCCGATACCAACAGGACATTGAGGAGCGATATCAGGGCTGCAGGAAGCAAATATATTGTCATGTTCTGTATTTTGGGTTACTTGAGAAAGTGCACTGGAGCAGTTGATCAATCCAAACCCTGCGGCTGTTCAACAATACGACTCTACTCACCAGCATGTCAAGATGATAGTCGATGTCAAAGCAACCACAGTGCCCAAAGTGAGGACCTCGAGATCATTGATGGCCGCTTTGCCGGCGGAGGTGCCTTCCCACGCCTGACCTTGAGGATTCGAATCCCGGCTATGATGTATTCAGTTTCAAGGATTTTCAGGAATGCACTGATAGTTTGGAACGGTTAGTTTACATAGGTATATAGTTAATCTCCACAGTCCATTTTCAAAGAATTTTGATCTTAGCATTCCCCCGAACATCCTGGGCACAAGTGCACCACAATCTGTCAATCAAGGCTGGCAAAAAGGTTCCCGGTCCTTTCACCGTCGGAGACTTCGCTACAAGCTCGCTTGCGATGGTCAGGACCAACACCCTAGAAGAGGAGATGTGGCGGTAAATCAGTACATTGTGTCCTCATCCCGAAAAAGAATGCAAATTTCGACTGACCCAGCGATCGCGCCAATAAACAATCTATCAAGGTCCAATAACTGACCTTGCTCGTCTGTTTCAACACCATGCATGGCAGTAGCGCAAAAAGATGCAATAACGCTCCCCAGGATGCACCCAGATCCTGTTATCTTGCCAAGCAAAGCGTCGCCGTTTTCGAGTGTCACGACGGTGGTTCCGTCTGAGACGTAATCAACAGGGCCCGTCAAAACAACTACGCATCCTGGTTGGCGTTTTTTTAGCACCGAGATATAGACTGGAGGGCCTAAGGAAGGCGCTGGTGAGGCGAACTCACTTTCTCTTCTAGCCAGATTCCGAACGAAGGTGGCAGGGTCTTTGAACCCAGACCCGACACTATCCACGCCCTTCGATTCCACCTTCAAATTTCAGAGTTAGCAATCTAACCTTTCAATTGTGTGAGAGCGTAAATAGATTACTTCTGCTGTCCCGGCTAGTGCGGCTAGCTCTCCGGCGTTTCCTTTAATGACACCAGCCTGCCAAAGGTCAAGCAAACCTGCAACCCGGTCAAGACCATGTTCAAAATAAAATATGAATGGTACGCACTCTTCACGCTTTGCTTCCTAAACGAGGTAGCCCCTACGCCGACGGGATCAAACACGATAGGCTTCCTGAACTTATTGGCAAATTGTCCTAGGGACGACGAAACACAAGGCAAAGAGATTAGGAGGCGTGGAGGAGAGCTGGTGAGAAAGCGCACCTGCGAGACGAGGGCCGTCCAACCCGTCCTCACGCAACGTTCCAATGTTCACCAGCAACGCTCCACATATCCTAGCCAAATCCTCCATCTCTCGTGGCTCAGTCGCCATAATTGGGCTAGCCCCAACTGCGAGTGTAATGTTCGCGGATTGAGTCGCAACAACATTATTCGTAATCTAAAAGACAAATAACAAGAATCTGAGCTCACTCCAAGCATCAAGAGGAAGAGGAGTTTCGACTTGTTGCGTACCTGGTGAACTAGAGGGTTGACCCCTCGTATTTTAGCAACGAGCTCAGAAACCCGGTCAATGATATCATTCTTGGATGGCACGAGCTCCCTGGGACGAGCCTGTTCCTCTTTGAAAGCTTTGACAGTTTTACTGAGCGAAGCGGCAGCACTCCGAGGGTCGTTGGAAGCCACAATCTCAGAAACGACCGCAACTCCGTCGAGTGCGTGCCCCGTTACGGATACGCTGCCGTGAAGCGTCCTCCAGAGGTTGCCGGACTTGATTCCACCTGCAGGGACGGAAAATGAGTGAAGGGCTCATGCTGCAAATCCAAAACAATAGTCGGAACCACGAAGCAAGCCTCACCAATAGCAACTGCCTTGACCCCCGACCCATCCAACTCCCTCAACCTCTCCCCCNACACCTCTAACTCCAATAACTTTGTTGGTAACGTCTTTGGTCTGCGTACCCCATACCGCCCCAATCCCAACATAATCCGCGCCTCCTTTCACAGCTTCTACCACCTGTTCAGGTTTGTTACAGCTTATCCCGATAACGGTGCCAGTCGGCAGAAGTTTTCGAGCCTGGGCGATATCCATGTCGTCCTGGCCTAAATGTACGCCGCTGGCTCCAACGGCGAGGGCTACATCCACGCGGTCATTGATAATAAGCGGGATCTTGTACTTGTCACATATGGCTTTTGTCTCTCTCGCGATCTTGATGAACTGAATGCATGGAGTTGTAAAGCGCGTTTGCGATAAGTTGTTAGCACATGAAACGCACTCACTTCGCCGGTATCCGCATCCTTCTCGCGGACCTGAACGATAGTTACGCCTCCTTGAATGGACTTTGACCATAGGTATAAGATTTTGGTAGCATAAAAGAGAGGTGGGCAAGCTTTACTTCTTCCAATGATTCAAGGTAACTCTGTGATCGGTCGAGTTCAGCCACAAAAAATGAGCGACGGATGGCAATCACTCACTTTTCCAGGTGGAAGCAGAGTTCTTCCAGTAACGAGGTACACTGAATAATCCAATTCCATGGCGCGAAATTCGAGGGAGCTGGTAGAAACACGATGGGAGGAAAAGACGGTCAAAGTTTAAACGGAGGTGCTTGGAATGCGGGGCTTGATAAGATAAGATGAACAATGACGCGATGTGATGCATGGATGCCTCATGAGCAAAACTCGATTAGGCGGTAAAAGGTACATTATATCACAGTACTGTATTCTATGGTATTACAGGTGGGCAATACACAAATACAGGCAGAGAACACGATAACGAGGTAGTACAATCACACAGAGCGAACGTCGATTAGTACCGAGAGTGCCAAAGTCCGAGCAAAGGGTAGTGTAGCGAATCAGGGTGGCTTTTAAGACTGAGTAGGGGTAGGAGGCGCTTCACCACCGCCACGGAATCCTGGATAAATCAGTAACAGTGTCGTGAAAACAAAAGACAAAACTAACCTCCACGGCCACGACCTCCTCTGCCACGTCCACGTTCACCATCATTCCTCCACTCACCAGAGGGTCCACCTCGACCTCTGTAACCTAAAAGCACAAGTATCAGTCAACGTCCCAAAGCAGGCGTCGCTAAATACACGTACCACCACGTCCTCTGAATCCGCCGCCCTCGCCTCGGGGACCTTCACCTCCTTCTCCATTAGAGCCTCGGTAACCACTACGTTCACCTCTGTATCCGCCCTCGCTTCGGGGACCTTCACCTCCTTCCCCATTAGAACCTCGGTGACCACCACGTTCACCTCGGAATCCACCACGCTCTCCTCTGTATCCACCTCGCTCACGGAAACCTCCGCGACCACCACGATGGTACTCTCCTCCTCCCCTGTGGTAACCCCTTCCTCGACCACGGCTGCGATGAGTAGCAACAAATCCATCGTCGCCTTCAACCGGCGGTGTTCCGTCCACCGGTTCATTATAGGGTGTTGTGGACGCCTCCTCAGCAGGCGTCGCCGAGCCCGAAGGGGCAAAGTCCTCAATGGGTGGGAGCCCACCGCCCTCGTGGTCTTCGGCAGACCAGTCAAGGGTGGAGCCACCGGCGCCAACAGGAGTGGGGTCGGTATGCCCATTCGTAACAGGCTCCTCTGATGGAGCGGCATCCTCCTCTTCTGGCTCGATGGGGTTTTCGACCCATCCAGCGGGCACTTCCACGCTCTCGATTTCGCTCGCTTGGATGAAGTGGAAGCTACCCGACAAGGCAGTGGCTTCCGGAGCGTAGGCACGGGCGTCTACGACGGAGACGGACCCTGAAGCGTCGATTGGGGAGTCTTGAGTAGGGNTGGGGGCACGAGGGGGGGTTGCGCATTGATTCGACGATTTCAGAAATACGAGAGACTAATTATAGAAAATGAAAATCAGTGTGACGCAGTGCTCGGATGAAAAAAAGCACTCACATGCTACACCCTCGAAATCACCGGTGCCAAGCAAGAAACCTTTGACTGCACTTTGTTTGCGCTCGCCGTCTTCCCCGAGCAAGGCATCGGTGATGGAGAAGATCGCGGAACGCTCCAGGTCATCAGCGAAGAAGGCAGATCCGTCGAAGTTGGCCGTCGCAAAAGAGGCGCGCAGCCCCACGAGACCGAGGAGACTGGATGTTTTGGTGATCAAATCCGTCTGTCGAGTAGTTAGTCTCAGGCTCGATGAGGTTGAAGCAAATTGAGGAACGAACTTGAGTGGATTCAATAGCAGCTCGTATACGCGCGTCGGCACTCTTTTCGGTTTCGAGGCGCTTGGACGCCAGCTCATGCGCGAGATCGGCCTCGTACAACTAACAAGCAGTTTAGAAAACGGTCCAACTAGGCCGTGAAGACAGCTCACCTCGATTGCCTTCTTGACCTCGCCCAATTCCTTTTGGACGGCCTCGAGACTAGGCAGACCTTTGAGGGTGCGCAACTGATCATCGTTGAGCTTTGACGGATCTGTAGCAGCGAGGACCGCGCCACGTGTCTGCAGAGCACATTGATTCAGTTGTCTGCGCGAGAGATGAATCAGAGCCTACGTACAATCTTCTTGGTAGTAACCTTTAGACGCTTGTTGACCAGCTCGACGATGGGGCTGTTTTTGAGGACGGATTCTTCCTCGGGGAGCGGGGATGGTGCCTCGGGCTGGACAGCTGAATCTGGAGCCACAGAACCCTCACGAGGTTCCTCTGGTTCGAGAGCCTTGTGGGCTTCAGGGGCAGGAGTGACGACGACGCTGGGAGTGCCTTCATCTCCGTCCGGCTTTCCCTTTGCCTTTCGCCTTCTCTTCTGCTGGCTTTTTGAAGGGGGGACTGGGGGAGGGGCACCGGGGACGATACGGGGCAAGGTGAGGGATTCGGGCATTGTTCAGAGGATGAGTTGGGACGAAAGACGATGAGGAGGCAGTTCTCACGCGTCGACTGCTCCAAATACCTTAAATTTGCGTTCAACTGTTTGGCTCTGCGGCGCGTCTTCTCTTTTTTTGGGTAAAGTGTTGGCTTCGTGCACCACCACTTGGCTTGGTAGGTTGTGCGGGTTCTACCGCGTATCTACCTGGAGGAAATGCGTGTCTCCTAGAGACCTAGTGTGGGGCTCCTCAGAGTCTTTCAATAACGGTCCAGCACAACCTCGGCTTGCTTCTCTACCAGATTGGCATCGACACCGACCATCGACACCAACACTTGCCTCAAAACAACCCAAAAGTACCTCTATCCCGACCCCTGGTATAGTCCAGATATTTGACGGACCTGCTAGGATTTCGCGGTCCTACCCCTTTGCTTATTCACTTGCTCATGTTCCGTTCTGCAGAAACGGTTGATCATGATAGCAGTAGGGAGCACTGGCGTAGTGGTACATGGGGCGCGCGTGGTCATCGCCCCTATCTTCCTCCTGGTCTGGTCAGCCTCTCCTTGGACGCCATTAAAACACCAGAAATGCAACGACCCGACGTCAACCGCTATCCACCATGGCTGCTTCGGACGACTTCAGCACCAACCAGAGCGATGCTGCCTCAAACGGTGAGGACGCCTCCATGAAGGCGAGCACACCGGTCTACCACCGACATCCTCTCAGCTTTGAAGACGGCAATCTGGCTTTGCTGGCCCAGGACCGCTATTTCATCGTTCACCAGGGATTCCTGTGTCGGCACTCGCAGGTTCTCCAGGCGCTGTTCACCAACCCGACCAATACTAGAAAACTTCTGAACCGGCCGGCGGTGGAAGTGGATGAAAAATGGGCTGACCTCGGCTGCTTCCTTTCTGCACTGTACGATGGGGTGTGAGTGCACAAGCAACGTTTTCGTAGCTCTCGCTGAATTTACGGCCTCGTAGAACTCACCTGTCCTCGTCTATTGAAGACTTTGCCGTCATGGCTGCCATCCTCCGCCTGTCCACGAAATACGAGGTCGAACACGTCCGGATCGAAACGCTGCGTAAACTGGCACCAACTTGGCCTAGGAATCTTTTGTCTTGGGATATAAGGGAGTCGAACGCCACTAACGCGGGGCTCTATAAACCTCGTGCAGTATACCCTCATCCCATGTGCGTGAACCCCGGCCATCTTTCCCTAAGGAATTCCTTTCTTACGCTTCGAACACAGCATGGTTATTCCCCTCTTTCGCGAAGTCAAAGCCTACGAGTTCCTCCCTTCAGCGTTCTACGACCTCAGCCGCTGCGTCGCAAGCGATATCGTCTCTGGCTGGAGCTACCCTGCCGACCCATCGACTAGCTGGCACCTCGATATGAACGAAATCATGACCGTGCTCAAAGGTAAAGAACAAGCCTCTCGGTATCTTTCGACTTTTATCGTCAACGAATTGGAAGGCCGCGAACCCAGCTCTTCTTGTTTGTTTAAGAACGACCCCGACCCCGTCAAGAGGCGTATCTGTCCTGCTGCTTTCGAGGCTGTGACTTTTGAGATTGTGCGAGACTGCAATGGTGTTGTCTGTCATCGTATCACGGACCCGCTCTTTGCCATCCTGGACTCGTATCTCATGCAGAAGAGGGATAACCCGATTGGAAAAGGGAGGATCACTTTCAGGGCTTGCGATGTTTGCAGAGAAGAGTTTGCGCATTCTGTGGAGACTGCGAGGAATACGCTTTGGCAGAAATTACCATCTTGGTTCGGGGTCAAGCTGGAGAGTTGGCCTCAAACTACGGGTCCCTGACTTTTTTTTGTGCGTCTCGTGGTTCTATTTATCCTGGAATAATGTGTATCTATATCTCCTCTTCAATCTACGTGATGGTATTCGGTAATCTGTTGTTTGTCTCTGATTGACGCTATATAACCTAAAGGTACATGGAGACCTCTCCCTTCAAATAATCCACCGCTATGGACATAGAGCTCGAATTCTCGGACGACGATGAAGGCTCTGTCGGCGCCATGGAGCTTGAAGACTCCCAAACGCAACCTACGAGTAGTTTCGAGTCGACGACCCTGGAAGAATACCTCGAGTTCGACGATGACGGCGGGTACAGCTGTCCAAGTATCGCCCATGTCCTGGAATCAGCACCAGTCGAAGAAGAAGAAGAAGCCGATTCAAACGTTGATATGGACGAGGACGTAGAAGCAGAAGATAGCGATACCGAGTAAGCAGACTTTGGGTCCCTCTTTGATATTTTACGCGCATATATGCCAACTTTTTCTTCGTTGCAGGCAACCTGAGGCCCTGGACCTCATAGAAGACATGGTTGTCAACTTTCTGACTCAAGTTACCACAGCATATACAAGGCCTTCTTCTGGATCCGACTCTGACGGGTCTGAAGTCGGCGGAGACTCTCTAAAGAAGGGAGGAATCAAGAAAAGACCCAAGCTTGAGATCCAGTTGGCGGATAGGCGCAAACTCGATAAGAATGGGTGGGTGCATGGCTCAGCGTTGCTTTGCCTGATCCTGTCTGATATCTAAGACGACGTGTTGTGATACCCTTGAAGAGAGATGGCACTCAGAACGATCAAGTACCCTAAAACATGCCCATCTGGAAGCGCGCGGCCACTAGGCGAGTATTTATACATAGCTCGACTTTCATTTTTCATTGCGTCGGTATTAATGGAACACGCAGCCCAGCTTTTCTCCGTTCTGGACATCGCACATGAAGCCCTTACGGTTGCTATGCCTACGACGAAGCGGTGCGCTACTCCCCATACTCGGTGGCGCGCTTTTATTCCTCTCTGACACGCTTCCAGGGACGTATACTACAAAGACGTAAAGTTGTTCAAAACGCAGAAGACAGTAGATCAAGTACGTGTTCAGGTTGGATTTTCTTTTATCGACGAAAGCGCGCTAACAACCGGAAATGATAGCTAGTGGACGACCTAGCAGCCACATGGCAGCTCAAGCGTTCCGATCTCAACATCGTGAGCTCTAGTTTTCCTCACTTTCGCTCGATTCAAGGGTTGATTTCGGTCAGAGAGCCGCCTCGAAAGGTCTTCTATGCGGCGCAGGCCTGACGATACGCCTCTTCTCCGGCGAAACGATCGCGGGGAAAGATACAGACGTACGTGCTGTCCCCCCGCCTGCGGCCATTCTGAGTCCCAAGCTGAACGCCAGTATAGGGGGTCAACATTCCAGTGGGCGAAGACATCGAATCCTTCGGTGTAGACGAAGACGTGCGCTGGATTCTCGTTGTGGAGAAAGAAGCTGTATTCCAGACGCTCTGCCGACTTGGAGTGGCGAACCATGCGTGCATGCCTGGACGTGGGATAGTGATCACGGTCAGTGTTCAGGAAAGCAGACGCATGTTGAGCTGGGGAATTGATTATCCTTGTCCACAGGGCAAAGGTTATCCAGACGTTGCCACCAGGCATTTAGTCAAATCGCTGGCCGACGCGCTTCCCAAAAGGTGTGGACGTGCACCCGTTTCCCTTCCTTATTTAACGGAAAAGACGAAAAGGATACCGATTGCGGCCCTGGTCGATTGTGATCCCTATGGCCTCGATATTTTGTCTGTATACCGGTATGGGAGTAAAGGTATGCAGCACGAGAACGAATTGTTGGCTGCCAGGCGTATTCGGTGGCTTGGACTGCGAACAAGCGAATTGTCCGAGTGCGTATTTTCCTACCAATGCCTTTCCTTGTTGGAACTCGTGACAGGAACTTACCGCTGTTTAGACTCGGGATTGACTGGGATGACTTGCTTCCGATAACACGGAACGACGAGAAGAAGGTGTGTCATGTTTGGGTCGCCTTTTTGAGTTAGTGTTGACTCGGCAACAAAGATATTGTCGATGCTTCATCGGCCGCATTTGCCTTCGAAATGGAAGTACGTGTGGGCCAATTTCTCAAAAGACTTAGTCCCAGCCTGAACGGTATTAAGGCAAGAACTCATGCGTACCCTTCACCTCCGGCGTAAAGCGGAAATCGAGATCATTTCGACAGCGACGAGTGAGAGTAAGTGACGTCCGGCTTTTTAACGAGGCTTGATTAATGTTCCAAGTAGGCGGGAACCGATTGTTGTCCTATCTGAGCTCCAGAATTGCGAAGTTCGTTGGGATCTCGGGTCCTTAAGCTGTCGAGGAAAACTGCTTTCGCCATTCGTTGGTGAGTGGCAACTGGCACAAAGGAATCGTTACAATCCCATTGTGGAAGGAAACCACCGGATCACGGGACCTACGATCGCAGTACTTAACATTGGCACCGCGGTAAACAATGCTCAACACACCTTTCCCTCCAACCATGGACCCCAAGGAGAAGGAATGCGCCTTCTGGATAGGGAGACGCCCAACGAAGCTCCCCACCCTACCCGGGCCCCCTCCCCCACTGCCTCCAGAGCTCCTCATGGAGATCTTTTTCTACCTTGCTCTGGACACGGCGAACCAACGGCGGAACATCCGCTCCGTTAGTCTGGTTTGCACCCAGTGGGCAAAAATCGCGTACAGCACCAAAGAGCTATGGACAGCCATCCACTATACCTTCCACAAAGCCCAGCCGACGCCTGAAAGCTCCAGCGCTTTCCGTTTTACCTCGAGCGTGGATTTCGTCATTGGCATGGCTCGCGGTCTCCCTCTAGAGATCAACTGGAAATCAGACCATAATCTGGAGTGTTGGTGGCCACCATTCAACATCGCTCTCGAGCGTGTCGCCAAGAAAGTCAGCAATCTGACCCTTGACCTCCCTCGGATGGGCATGATCCATGCTCTACAGCATGAAAGAGCTGGTCAAGAGCGTCCTAGCATCTCTAGCTGGCCTAGACTGGAGAAGTTGAAGCTGCGCTCTTCAGTACCGAAGAACGCGATGATGGACAGCTTCGATGCGACTACAGGCGACATGCCCCGTCTCGTCGATCTGAGCTTGATCAACATTTCCGTCATAGATCTGGCGCCATACTCGAACACCCCTGCTCAGATGATAGAACCAATGTTTCCCTGGCGGCAACTTGTTCGGTTACAGCTGAGTAAACCTGACTTGATTGAGGACATTGCGTTGGTGCTTGTGCAATGCCGTGCCTTGGAAGAGTGTAGTTTCTATGTGAGGCTCGTTCGTGAGCAGGGTCTCCCCTTGGGTCAGATTCTTCTGCCAAACTTGCGGCAACTTGCCATATGTGGGTCACAAGGGGTGCTGGATGGGCGGTTATTTAACCTCCTCAACACCCCGGCTCTTCGGTCCCTCTCGCTGCGCCATCTAGGCTGCGAACCCCTGGAACATAGGTCCGTTGTCGACATGATTGACCGATCAGGTTGCACGCTGGAGGAGTTGTGCTTGTCGGAAGTGGAAATGTCGGAAAGGCAGTATTTTCACCTTCTGCGAAAACTGCCGACTTTGAGGGATTTGACGATTGTTCATTTCGATGAAAGTAAAGTTTGGTTCAGATTCATCAAGTTTCTTTCGTGGAAGCGGTCGTGTGGATATTTGCCGGAGCTGGAAAGGATTCAGATCGGGCTGGGACCTGTGAATCATCGGCGGCGAGCTTGGACAGAATTGGAGAGTCGGTTCAATCGAATGGTCGCAGCTCGAACGCGGGCGCCTCTTTGTCACCCCTCAGCTGAGGATTGTAGGTGTTCGCGTCTAGAGTCGTGGGCGTTACACGATTGTAGGTTACGAACAGGGGAAAACTGGCGCTGGCCGTGGGATTAGGGACGTTAATTTCTTTTGGGCTGTGGGCCCGGTGGGTCTGTAGATCGACTCTTGATGAGTAGGATAGAGACTAGTGTTGTGCCGTACCTGTATCTAATCTCAAATCCATCTCTCAGTGACTGAATTTTGAGACACAATGGCAGGGCGAAATCTATAATCTAACACTCGGAACCTCTTTTTACCCTATTTGCGAAAGGAATGGGAGTTTACAGGACCGATAACTGTTTGGCATCTGCTGGAGAGGGCACCTGATGGACTGGGAGCGTGGTTCGCGGTTCGCGGTTCAGTGTTGCAGCATGAACTCGCTCTACTTTATTGTTCGTCGTCGTCCGTAGCAATATTATTGTGTCTCCGTCGTCTGCAGAAGTAGTATTTAATTTTTCATCAACAATGGGGAAGGTCCTGCGCCATCACTCCTCGCTAAGCCCTCAGATGACCTCACTTCGTCTCATAGGCATTCTCTCTTCTCACCAACGCCTTCTTGAAGGTTGTCCAATTCAAAGATTTTGTCGAGTTCTCTGACCTCACCCGCTTGATGAAGCCTATTGTCAAGCTTGCACAATCAGTACATATTCCTGAGCTTGGGGAATCTCTATCTGTGCCTGTTTATGAGTTTCTGCAGGCCTCCTTGGGTAAAGATGATGAGCTTTTGAAGGTTTTATGAGCAGCTTTTCCAGAAAAAGCTCGGAAGACGACATACAATTATGAGTTGACCAGTAGTCTGGCTGGTCGGTATCTTTTGCATTTCCTTGAACATGGACCATCTCCCGGAATCAGTGAGTGTATTGTTATTGTGACGACCGTCTTGTTTGTGTAATAGCCTTACTTACACTCGCTCCTCCTACCCGCACCTGCAGTCCTCAACGGTGCCCCGGAAAGTACTTACCACTGACTCGCGAACCGCGAACCGGCCTTCCACTCGGTCGGACTTTTCTGATACCCGATGACACTCACCGGCAGTTCACCCGGTTCCTGCATGTCATTCATGAGGCTCCACTGTATCTCTTTCAAATCTTCGTTGAGTAGATTTATTCTCACTACTTGAAGGCCCCAACTCATATCCCGATGATAATTCTATAATCGGTTCTCCATTGGGCATTAAAGTTGGCTTTGACGTCGACATCTCTTTTTCCGTTCCTTGACAGCACCGTGGCTTTGATCACAGTCAATGCCACCGTTGTCCCCACAATGGCATTGAATCTACGGGTGGGTATAAAAGGAATGGAATGTAGCTCAGGATGGAATTTCACGCTGTTGGTCGACGAGCTAGACTCAAGGAACCCGATCCGACGCTTCTCCATCATGCCGCCTTCTCACCTTCTGCCAGCCCGCCGTTCCTACATCTCCGCTCTCCCGCCTGAGTTGTTGAGCGAGGTCTTCCTGTACCTCACGGCTTTGCAGTCCGAAAATCAACGGAGGATTGTGGCCACCCTTTCGCTCGTCTGCTCTCGATGGAAAGGGATTGCCTATTCGATGCCTCGCCTATGGACACACTGCTCTTATTCGTCTTTTGGCAAATCTCCTGCCTTCGATAAATTCAAATCTCTCATTTTGGCTTCACGCCTCTCGAGAAACCACTCTCTTTACCTCGCCATAAAGTCAGACCACTATTTCTGGACGAAACTCCGCGAGACCTTCTCCATCGTTGCTTCGAAAGTACACCATTTGGAACTTTACCTCACTGTTGGGGTGGCTATTACCGCGCTACAGATCGGAATCAACGTCAACTCTGAAAGCAAGGACGAGCACAACTGGGACCGTCTAGAAACGATGAAATTGGTGCTTCACCAGAGGAAGGGTCAAACCTGTCTTGTTCCATTACTTAGCGGCAAGATGCCTCGTCTCGTTGATCTCACGTTGGAAGGAGTACAAGCTGCGGGTTTCTTGCGCACCGGACTGAAAACCACGTTCCCATGGAGTCAGCTCATTCGACTGGAGATCAATAATCAAGAGAGTCAAACCCATGTTTTCGCGATTCTTAGGCAGTGTCACTCTCTAGTGGATTGCCATCTCCACTTTAAAGGACATCTCAGCTCAGAAGTCAGCGACGAGATCTTCCTCCCTAGACTTCGACGCCTCACATTTTATGTGAACCCTCTGGTGTTTGCCTTCGCGCCCGACACACTCCTCGATTGCTTCAAACTCCCGGCCCTCGAGAAATTTAGCATTAAAATTGAGTTTCCTGGAGATTGGTTCCCACCTATCCACATGACCTCCCTGCTGCGAAAGTGTAGAAACACTCTTCGGGAACTGGTTTTGGAGAACCTGTTACTGAGCGAACAAGAGTACATTGAATTGCTGAAGGATTTGGTGAACTTGGAAGAGTTGACTGTCCGAAACCATGAAGTTCGATGTTTGTTCCTCATTCATGGGCTAAATCGCGGTTTCCTTCCTCGACTCGTGAGGATCAGATTGGAGCTCGGGCAAGACCCTGAAGATGGTTATTTGGCTGTTCTTTTCAGCAATTTTGTAGCTTCTCGAACGTGCAAGGGGGGAGGTTCATCCAACTTGCCGACATCTGGAAATCTTAGTAAATTTGCCGACCTGCAGTCCTGGTCACTGGCCACATGCAACATCAACTACGATGACTATTATAATTAATGTGTTGAGAACCTTTTGTTCCAATATAGTACCATGTGTTGCAACATGAATTTCTCAAACTCTGCTGCGTTTAAAAGCCTCACCTTCGTTAGAGTGTAACACATCCTATATTGTATTTTCAACCACTCGTTTGAAAACATTTTATCCTTCTGTTCGTCAAAACGTAACTTTGACTCACTCTATCTTTCATAGCTTCACGACGTCAATGACGCCAGATTGTTGCCCATGTACTGAGTCCAAGGAACCCAATAAGATGCCGTGTCCTTTGAAGTCCGCTACGAAATGATGGCGGAGCCAGGACACATTTTTCAGTAGGCAAGCATTAGAGATAAGAGACAAAGCAAGCCAAGACAAAGGTCCAAGACAGCCCAGCCCCCTCGCTGGGTCACATTGCCAGCAAACGCCACTCCACTGTATGCTGCATGTCAGGAAAACCGACCAAACTGGGAGGTAATGCTGTTGGTCACATAGCTCACATGAGCCTGAGTGCCGTGCGGGGTGTTGAACTCTGACGGCAAACATGCTCAAAATACATACTAGGCTAGCGAATTCAGTTTGTCACACCTAGACGCTCGCGCCACAGGCGTCCTGCGTCAAAACTCTCCAGCGGGAGCCACTGCACTGACAGCCAGCTTGGTGATCAGTGTGCGGGGTGACAGTAATATAAAATCGCTCGTCCCCTTTGAGCTTCAGGCCCAATTGCCAGTCCCACTTCCGCCGATATGCCTGCAACGAGAGATTGCAGAGCAGAAGTGTCCGTGCTCTTTCTTCGCGGGGATGATTCCCCATATCGTGACGACTCTTTACATTGGTTGAGCCGTGGTCAGAGCGTCGGCCTAACGGTGAGTTGTCTCTTCCAGCTCTACGGGGAGGGAAAAATGAGTACGAACGACATCGTCTCGTATCCATGCTTTTACTTTTCCCCCAATCCACCGATGCTAAACTACACTCCAGATGGTTATCCTTTCCGGATTTGTTTCGCTTATAGCCGTACTATCCGTGTTTGGGATCATTATTGTGAGTTCAATTTACCATTTCTCCACGTCCTGAAACTTACCTGCTTACGCCCGTGCAGCGCAAGCTTATCAGACAGCGGAGACGGCGCATATTTTTTGACCCCGTAGACGTAATTATGGTAGGCAACTTCTCTCCCCAAGCGCGATATTGACCGGTCGTCTTATGCTCAATCCTCCCCTATTCTATTCCAGACCTCGATTTTTATTGGGGATGCCATTCAGGCGCTCGGCGCCATTGTCAGCATCAAATGGGTGAATGATGGAAAAGTGGAAGTCGGCGCTTACTGTACCGCACAAGGTGTGTTTAGCCACCTTTGGGTAGAGTCTTTAGAGATTCACTTTTCATCTCAGGAGTGCTTAAGCAGCTAGGGGAGGCCACGGTTCCCCTGAGCATCTTGGTATGTTTCAGCTAGCCCCTGATTTTCACATACTGCCGAGTCAATTCATCTGGTATATTGTCCAGCTCCTTGCCATCTACACCTTCAGAGGGTTATGGCTTTGCAAAGAAAAAGAGTCCTTGCTGATGACCAAGTTGCTCGTTACTGGGTCATGGATATTCATTATCTTCATGATAATTCTTGGAAACGCCCTACACTCCCACAAAGACAGATATCATCGTTATATAGCGCCCGTTCCGGTGAGCAAAACTTTGGATCATGCTGCTGTGCTTCTGCTGACGAAGTAACAACCGCATTGATGGAATCACAGTACTGGTGCTGGATCGGCCGACCCTACATGCAATGGCGCATTTGGGGAGAATACTTATGGTTCTGGGTGACCTTGGGGGTCTCTATTTTGGCCTACATCCCTCTATTTCTTATGAAGCTCGGAAAAATCACCCCACATCCCAAGTCATGGTGGAGATTCAAATTTCAATCAGCCAAATCTGCTCAAAGTGGCGCATCTTTCAAGAAGCTCAAAAATCATGCCATTATGCTTGCGTACGTCCTTCTCGTTTCTATCCAGCAGCGACTAGCGACAGCTCGAGTAATCCACTAAACCCATTAGGTACCCTGCCGTCTTCTGCATTACCATCCTGCCTCTGAGTATCGTTCGCTGGATTCACTTCCAGCAAGAACGTAGCGGACCGGTGACGGTCCCCGACGCTGCAAATTTCTTTTCGCTGTGTTTGCTCGTCCTTAGCGGAGCATTCAATGTAACACTGCTCTTAACGACCCGGGCAGACTCCGCTCTCTTTGGGAGGCCCGAATCGGATGCGATGGGCTCTTTACCGCCATCGAAGGTCCACAATCATGAAGAAGCTATCTCCTTGAGGGATCGCAAACCCTCGTCGACGAAAGAGGCTCCTCAAGGACAGTCTGCTGATGATACTACGTCGGGCATACTTCCCCCTTAGACTCGTTGATAGCACGATGCAGATAGCCAATACAGTTGTGACGAGAATCGGAACTTGTTGAGTACTACCTCAATGTATAGTAGTATGGCTTGAATATGGTTAGGTCCTCGACTTGGTAAATAAGCAGGCTCGAAATCAGGCTTTTCTCGATGGCACTTGGCCGCCGGGGACTATAAAGTGCCACGTGATCACGGATCATTCTGAGTCCACGCCTGGCGGGATCAAAGCGCTCTTGTGTCCCTTCCTTCCGTCAAAGCACTGCTAGGGTTCTCGTGACTCCTTGACACGACATGTTATAGAAGTAACAAATAAGGCGGACGTTCAGCACCACCTGCTACCAGGCATATTACAAAGGAAATAGTAGGTATTTCGAACGATAGATGCTGCATCTTGGGGATGTACAACGTATCTACGGCACCACACGCAGGGAACTGCATTGATTACGACCGGATCCCCAACTGGCTTTGACCATCAATAACTGTCACTGATAATTCACGACTGTGCTTTGTTCAAAAACTATCTCATTTGAATATATAGGCCCTTGGGATGGAGGAGACTGGCGCACCATTCATCTCTTGCCTTGTCAAGGTCGAGATGAACACGACGCGACCCATTCTCCCCAGCCCGGACATATCAGGTGGTCATCTCAGGCCCAGAATAACTCCCTTGCTTGATTACCTACCACCCGAACTACTCAGCGAAATTTTCTTGAACTTTGTGGCTTCTGATCCTGACAACCAGCGTAAACTCGTCACCATACTGTCCTTGGTTTGCTCGAACTGGTACAAGGTTGCCTCGTCTACCCCCCNGGCTGTGGACCAAATTCATGTATACCTCTTGGGGAAAGGCACCAAGCCGCCATGTTTCCAAGTGGCTCAAGCATTTTTCCACTCGCAAGTGTGATTCTCTCCCATTCGAACTTGTCCTCGAGTCCGACCACTACACCTGGCCAAAGATCAACGAAGTTCTCTCCATCGCCTCCTCGACGGTTACTAGCCTGAACCTTTACCTTCGACGATCGGCTGCTATGCTCGCTTTGCTCAAGCCAATTCAGTTTGCTGGAATCAAATCTGGCCTTGGTCCTCAACCTCTTATCAGCTGGGACCGACTGGAGAAACTGACGCTGGCCCTACATGTTGAAGGAACCCGATCGTGTGGTGCACTATGGCCCCCTCGATCTATACAGAATCCCGAAACAGAAGTAATGGCCCCCATGCCCCGTCTTACCCATCTGATTTTGCAGTCCTTTACCCGCTCCAATGGACCCCTGGCAACTATGACTTTCCCCTGGGCTCAGCTGGTCAGCCTCGAGATCGGACAATACTTGTCGGAGCCGGAAGGTATTCTTCGTGTGCTCCAACGATGCTCGGCTCTGGAGGATTGTAGGCTGCACCTCTACGGTGTGAGGTGGTGGCAGTTCATCTTGGGCGAAGGACATCTGAGCCTTCCCCGGCTTCGACGGCTCGCGGTACTCGCAGACGCCTGGTATGACCACGACCACCTGTTTGAATGGATTCTCGCCCCGCTCTTTGCGCCAGCTCTCGAATACCTCGAGTTGAGGATTGGGGATTTGGGCAAGTGGGTTGACCTCGGCGACGTTCTCAATTTCATCCGCAGGTCCAGTGTTAACCTGCGACATCTGGTTTTGCAGAACGTACAGGTCGCTGAAGATATGTTCACCTCATTTTTAAAATCGGCGGAGTTGCAGAGTTTGGAGATTTTGACGGTGCTGAATTTCCTCCCTCAGCTTGTCTCATTTCTCGAGTATGGCGCCAAGAACCCTGACGTTTTGCCCCATCTTCAAGTACTCGACTTGACCCTTTCACGGGGTCGCAATCATTGTGTTTTACGGGAAGCTTTTGATCACTTCGTAGCTGCTCGTGTCCTTGAATCTCACCTGGCGGACGGTTGTGACGAGTGCTCCCAGGTCAGTCTGAGGAAGTGGTGGCTGGAGCCGTGTGTTCATGTTGGATGGCTCAATGGGTGCGGGAACTGGCGCATTGTTTGAAACTGAGCTCAGCTTCTACATGGGGCACAGTGGGAATTTGGAGGGGTAAAAACCGGTCTTCTCCTACGATAATTATCAGATACGTTTCTTTGACGCAACAATTTCTCTTCTTTTTGGCCTCTTGCACATTGTACTATCATTGCTATCGTTTCATCGCTATTTGATCATTGCTTTCCATACCGTCCCTTGCATCGACGCATACTATACTTACAATGTATCGGCCGTTTCCTTCGTAATTTCCAAGCCTTCCTATCATCGGAGTTCGAAGCCACATGCTTTCAAGAAAGAGAATGAAACTTCCTAATTCATATCTAGCCATATCTCCCAAAAACAGAAGCAATGTCCAAGATGAGTAAGAACCGGGTACACAATGCAGCTTTGTCCCTTTTCACAAGGCCTGCCCGTACGAAGGTGGCGGATCGTGATGCGAATCCAACTCCTCTTCCTCGTCGTACCCGCTTCTCGGAGCCTGTTGTAAATGGACAGCAGTCGCAGCGACCGGTGGCGACGCGCCTCCGACGAATCCGCTGCTAACGCTTGATATCACCGGGGCCGAGCTGTCAAGACTTCCGCTTCCGCTTGCTCCTCCTGCCAGATGAGCTGGGACGGGCTTCGAGAGGTATCTTGACTGGTAAGAGTCCGAAGATTCGTATTGTAAGGGTGTAGACTTTCGACCGTCACCAGAAGAGCCACTTGCATCCAAGGAAAACCGAGACCGATGCCTTGTATAGCTGTACCCTGATGCACCTAACCCAGGTGGGGGAGGAGGATTGTGCGGGAGCGGAGAGGGCGAAGAAATCCGCCATGCCGCGGCAAACGGGGATAGAGCCCTGCCGGACGAAGGAGTCGTCCTTGTCGTGGTGGTGTTCGTAGGTGCGGTAACCGGAAACTCTGTCACCGATGCCCGGAAGGACTGGTCGTCGATCATAATGGTTGATGGGTCGAAGCCTCGAGGCAGCCTTTGAGCGCGGCGTTTTCGTTTGCAGAATTTCAGGATGAGCATCCAAACGACCCCGAAGACGATGGCTGTCATACAAGGAGCGGTCAATCCGGGGTGCCAGTGGGGACCCCTTTCCGAGAAGGAAAAGGTTGCGAAGAGGGAGGCTCACCCATGCCAATGACTATCCCGACGATTGCACCATTGCCGAGTCGGATACCCTGTCTCGGTGGGGAGACGCTTGAGCTGGTTGGGGTACTGCTACTACTACTACTACTACTACTAGTATTGACCGGAATGAGAGTTCCGTCCGATACGGTGAACGTAGGCCGAGGAGCATCGCTGAGTTGAGAAAAATAAGGGAGCGTGCGACTTGGAGGGAATGTGATGGTGGAAGGACCCGTTACGCCTACAGTTGGGGTGCCAGTCGGTCCAGAGTTCCCTGCTTCTCCACTGACCGTTTGCGGAAATGACATGACAAAAGGAGTGCGATTTTCAGTGGTGGAAAGACCGTGGTTTGTTGATACTGTTGGTGCTGTGGGACGGACGGGTCGGAGACTCCCCTCTTCCTCCGAATCTGTATCTGTATCCGAATCCGAATCACGGTCACCATCCGAACCCTCTTCGTCGTTGCTCTCCTTTGTGTTGCGCCTTCGCGAGCTGAATGGAATACCAGGGAAGTGGCCATCAGTATCAGGATGGAGAGCTAAAGGATTAGATGGCAAACCGACAAAAGGAGGGTAGCGTCACGATGCCGAGATCGCGGGCGAACGAATGAGTTGAGAGAAATGACGAGAAAGGAGGTGGCTGCAGTTAAAGGCATGACCGTGCCAGCGATACCAGTACTATGAACCTAGAGGAAGGAGGGAATAAAGTTGATATAGAATCATTGGGCGAACCCGAGGGATGACCGCTAGCCTTAAGTAAAANGGCTCTGAACCTGCAAAATGAAAAAGGAAGCAACATCGTACCTTCTGCTGGCTGAGTTTATTGCAGAGCCGCTCCAGAAGCATCAAAGCAGAGGGCGTGTTTTGATTACTTTCGTCGTGAAGGCGACATAATTTGACTTGATTGACTTGTATCCGAGTCTTGGTGGGGGCTAAAGTGGTTTTATCGCCGGAGAGCGATATATTGTGCCGCGGTTTACTCGTCTGCGAAGAATGGCGCTGTCTCTGGCTTCAGAACCCGAGCCTCGAGGTTGGCCATCGAAGGAGTGGAACGCTATCCGATACCTCTTCCCCACTTCCCTGTCGACGAACATTCGACTTGACGTAAACGACAACCACAGGAATCGAGAGCAGATGTAAAGCCAGCCTCGAGCAGACGAACCCAGCCCTAGCTGGCCTTGGAGAAACCTTTGGAATATGATTGAATCAATGTTACATCGCAGAAGGACGATGAAAGTGGAGTGACCTGTCAAGAACATGGGAGTTGGATTCCAACCGAGATAAAACGGCGCGTCTGGTCAACAAACAGAGGCAAGCATTCTCTTCTTCATATCCCTCGATCCTCGGGCCTCTAAATCGACTGTGCAAAGTGTCTTTGTTCGAAATGACAGTCTAACGGCAATATTTCAAAGCACCAAGACCATATCAGTGGACGGCAAAGTCTAATCCCCAAACGGCCTAATACAATTGTCTATCGGCACAATGGAAGGCGCTCAAGTCAACAATAAATGGCGCGCAATGCTGTGGGTGAGAACCTGCGCGAACGGACGTTTATGGCGCCAACCGCTCATAAATTCTTAAGCAATTTCCAGTTTGGCTCCAAAGGTCCCTTTCTTCCACTCACTGACATAACGTCATGGCCACGGGAGTAGAAGCGCCCACTGCCCCTCGTTCAGGCGACAGACGAACATGGGTCCCATATCCCGACTATCCCGACCTCGTGTGGCGGTATACGCATTTCAATGAGCCCGAGATAACCTCCAAGTTTGAAGAATTGGCTCAGTGGGGGACCGCAGGGGACACGGACTATGCGACGCTGCAGCCATGTACGAACCCGAGTGAAGCAAGCCAGGATCGACATGCAGTTCACGATTGGGAGATTGATGGACGACGCTGGAGATTTAGAGGATTGTTCGACGGTGAGTACGCCTAGCTATTGCGTTTGACTAGCTCTGAGCCCTCCGTCCCTCGCTTGCACTAGGCCACGGAGGCCATGAAGCAGTCAACTACACCGTCCAATCTCTACCCTCCTTAATCCTTGGTCGCCTCTCGTCTCGCGTCCGAGATAAGCAGCTCTGGGAACCCTCTGACATCTCGCAACTGCTCGGACAAACCATGGTCGAATTCGACAACAGCATTGGACAGGCATTTGTTGACCTCGTTCCAGGACCCTCGATAAAGGAGTTGCCAGATGCGCAGCTGGAGGCGATCGTGAATGACCCGAAGAACTTAGACGCCGTTCTCCGATGCATGAGGGGCACAACTGCTCTCATCGCTCTAGTCGATCCGGATGGCGCGAATCTATGGGTGGCGAGTTTGGGTGATTGCACTGCTAGTGAGTAACTACTATTTCTCGATATTATTCGCCTCCTTTTCATCGCATGATCTCTTCTCGTCTCCTTCCGCCCATTTATCTTTTTTTNACCTTAACCGCGAAGAGTGTGAATGAACGCTAACTCACAGTTTAATTATACCTTGCGGTTGTCGTCGATTGATTGATTTGCATTCGCTCGATACTATTTCCCTAGTCCTCGGAACGAAGAACCCCAGCGGGACATGGTCTACCCAGACCCTCAGCTTTAATCATAATGGCCAAAACCCCGCCGAGTCGGTGCGGGTCACTCTAGAGCATCACGGAGAAGATCGGTGTATCGAAGATGATAGAGTTCTGGGGTCCATTGCTGTCACAAGAGGTGTGCTCCCTCCTCCTCCTCCTCCTCCTCTCTACCGGTTCGGTCGAGGCTCACCCTTTGACATACAGCTATCGGCGACTTTGTGTTCAAGCTTCCCTCTGTGTACACTGAGCGCGGGTTATTGAAGTGCCATGCTGGGTTTCGCACGCAGAAGAAGGTCGAGGACCTTTTACCCAGAGTCAAGACGCCTCCCTACGTGTCGAACATTCCGCAAATCACCCATCTATCCCTGGCTTCGTTTGCCAAAATGGGTGACAAGAATGGTGGCGGCGACCAGCATAAGGATGCACCCGTTCCGGGGTCAAGTACGGATTCAGAGGGGACCACTCCGTCGTTACCATCCGGTCCCTCCGAATCCTCCGCTGTATTGCTCCTGTTCTCCGATGGGTTGGGAGACCTGTATGAAGATGAATTCCATTTTAACCCGGCGTCTATGCATGGGTTCTGGTCTGAGACGATGAAGCGCGTTATGTCTTCATCGTCGTCGAACCCACCCTCTCAAGCTGCGGCGTCTGGGGACGGTCCCGGCGGTAGTCATACCAATGCAGCAATGGGCTTCATACGTGTAGGATTAGGTGGGACAGACGCCGAGAAGGTGTCAAGATCGTTGACGACCGAATATTCTGGACGGTGGATGGATGATACGACTGTTTTAGTAATGCGAGTCTAGTCGTCGAAACGTTTATAATCCAAAGTTTGTACAATTTTATTAATACAACCTGCACATGTGTCGTTGTACATTGCGTGAACAGTATCAAAATGACTAGCAACGAGGGGTGTTATACTACTTTTCGAGCACAAGAAGAGTATCAGTTTGATGCTAATCCAAAAGCCTATGCCGACGTAGGGAGGTATAGTAGCAGCACATAGTCCTAAATTGCAAATTGAATGAAGATCAAAACACCAGCAACAAAGGGAAAGGAATACACAACAAGTTCATTGGTTTTGCGCGATATCAGTAGTATTAATAGTCACCAGAAATGAGATGGGACAACGGATGGGTATCATAGGGAATAGAGCCAAAGCTAACCTCCATGCCATTTTTCCTGAACTAGCGACCCTCTCGTTCGAGGTACTGGAAGTTCAGAGCTTCCGGTTCTCGAAGGACCAGACGAAGCCTCTTCACCGAGGTAAGTTTACGTTGGGGTCCACCTGGGCGTATCAACATCGGTACTTCGTCTTGGAGAAAATGGTGTAGTAAACCCCCGAGCTCTCCCATCTGGGACATCGAGGGACCCAGCAGCTCGAGTACTTCAAGCTTGGGCAGGTAACTTCCAGATTTGAGACCCTGGAAAATATCCAACTTGAAAGTAACGTTTTCCAGGCAGAGGTATTCCAGAGAAGGAAGTTGCCTGAGAAGGTGGTACAATTCCTTGCCGTCGAAAGCAACGAAATGAATTCGAAGACGCCGCAAGGCACACCCGCCTCGTTTGGTGGCCGCTAAAATGTGTTGATCCCAGTTTGCCCCACTGAACTTCTCGCTTCCGTTCCATAAATGTCCGCAAATATCCAGCTCTTCCAGCGCAGGCGCGTTCAGGATTTCCAGAATCTGGAGCATTGATTCTTCTTGAATGTGCCGAAATCGGAGTGTGCGCAATGTTGGAAGCATCAGGCCGTCTTTCAAGAGCGGTTGATCAAAGTCGAACTCAATGTCGTGACTGGAGTCGAAATCGAGGGTGAGGCTTTCGAGGTTTATGCAATCTTGCAGGGTCGTTAGAACACTGTTCCCATCCCAGTCGCATTTGAGGGTAAAAGTCGTTAGATGGGCGAGAAACGCCTTAGGGATTAACACCCGGGGCCAATCGTCGTCGATGGTTTCGATGAAGTCCCGTTCAGGCAGTGATAAGTTCAGTGAGGCCACCGGCGGCATATAATGGTAGATGGTATCATTTGAATCCGGCGTGAATAGTTCATTCCATTCGTAGGCAGTAAATTCAAGTCGGAGTGATCCAATGGCGTCCCATACCCGCGGCCTTTGACTCTTCATGCCGTTCATGAGGTGTAGAAGGTTTCGAAAACATTCTGGAGTTGCACAGGAAAGGTATAAGTGATGAATTTTGGGACCTTCTGTGAGCAATTTTGCCAACATTGGCTGTGCGATACAGCCTTCGCGAAGACAGTTCGGAGCTGCACCGCGCTGATCGATTTCGCGAACTGTGAGGGCCCTTGGCAGGTTGCCGGCTCGATTAAGTCGATATATCGCCTTCTCGTATGCAAATTTTGTAAAATTCAACGGACATGGCAGCTCTAGGTGAGTCCAGAGACACGGACTTGCGAGCACTGCAGCATGCCACGCCTTGCAAACAAGGGCAAGTCGGTCAAGCATATCCCTGGTACCCACCACTATTCAGCGAAGCCACGAGCGAGTAGATGCCGAGAAAACTCACTCAGGTGTAAAGATAAAGATTTGTCCAAGGACTTCTTGAGGAATTCGGCGCACAGGTGATAGTAAGACGCGATAGCTTTGTCGCTGCTTCTCAGCTTTTTGGAGTTGAGCTTGCAATTTGTCGATGGTTTGTGTCAGAATGTCGATTTCATTCTGTATTTGTTGGGCTTCCAGAGGAAGAGGTGCAGCATTTGTGGAAAATAAAAGCGATATTCCGGGACGACTAGGTGGCATGTTTGAAGGCGAGTCGTGGACGGAGCTGAGCTGGACCACTAGAACCGCACACAAGTGGATCGGCACTTGCCGAAACTTCTGAGTTCGCGGGCTGGAAGTGGAAGAACCTCTCGTTCTCGATTCAAGCAAGAACATCTATTATGCTCTGCCTCCAGTCGTGTCTCTAGCCCTGACCCTACCCGATGGGCCAGAGATTGGTACCATTAACGGAAACTTAATCAAGCTCGACATACCATCTCAATTTCTTGCCAATCTTCAAACGCTTGACCTCGCTTGCGATTGGGATCCAGTCGGGCTACTCTTCAAAGTCGAGGGCTCTTTACCCAGAATCGAGACGCCCCCGTACGTGCCGAATGTCCTGCAAATTAGCCATTCAGGTATGAGTTCAGGGGCGATGCGAGTCTAATTGTGAAAGTGCGTAGAAGACAATGGAGAAGAATTTCCTGATACAACCTACCTATGTCCCTGTATATTGCGTGAAGCAGACCAGAAATGGCCAGTAGCGAGGGGAGACGCATTATTTCTCGAGCACAACAAGAACATATACACATGCTTCAGGTTGATGCGATAATCAGGATCAGACGAGAGGATACGCGACAATCGGCGGGTATTGTAGGGAAGAAAGCTGAAGTTCGCTTTTGCTCGGTACGATTTCTCTAGCAAGAAGTAATTTATCAGTTATGCTAATACAAGAAATCTATGCCGACGTAGGGAGATATATATTTAGTAGCGGAACAAGGTCCCAAATGTACATTGCATGGAAAAAGACCAAGAAACCACCAGCAAATGGAAAGGAATCCACAACAAGATCATCAGTTTTGTGCGATATCAATAATATCAAAAGCCATCAGGGATGGCATCATAGGGAATAGAACTAATGCTAACCTCCATGCCATCTCTCCTGAACCGGCGACCCTCTTGTTCGAGGTACCGAAAGTTCAGAGGCTCCGGTTCTCGAAGGACCAGACGAAGCCTCTTCACCGAGCTAATTTTACGCTCAATTCCACGATATTTGCGGAACACCAACGGTACGGAGTCTTCAATGAGAAACTGGTGTAGTAAATACCCGAGGTTTCCCACCTCGGAAGTCGGGGGATCCAGCAACTCGAGGACTTCAAGGTTGCGTAGACACTCTCTAGATTTGAGACTCCGGAAAATCTCCAACCCGAAAGTAACGTTGTCTAAGCAGAGGTGTTTCAAAGAAGGAAGGTTGCTGAGAAGGTTGTATAATTCCTTGTTTTTGAAGGCAACGAAATGAATTCGAAGATGCCGCAAGGCACACCCGCCTCGTTTGGTGGCCGCTAAAATGTGTTCATCCCAGTCTTGCGCATCGTATTTCTCGTCCCAAAAACGTCCGCAAATATCCAGCTCTTCTAGCTCAGGCGCGTTCAGGATGTCCAGAAACTGGCCCATTGGATCTTCTAAAGCGTGCCGGAATCGGAGTGTGCGCAGTTTTGGAAGCACCAGGCCGTCTTTCAAGAGCACTTGATTGAGTTCGGTTTCGTCTAACATAATGTCGGGATCGGAGTCGAAATCGAGGGTGAGGTTTTCGAGGTTTGTGCAAGACTGCAGGGTCGTTAGAATGCTGTTCCCTTCCCAGTCGCATTTGAGGGTAAAGGTCTTTAGATGGGCGAGAACCGCGTTAGGGATGAACAGGCTGGGTAATGAGCCGTCGATGGTTTCGATGCGCTCCGCTTCAGGCAATGATAAGTCCAGTGAGGTCACCGGCGGTATATGATGGTAGATTGTATCGTTCGGATCCAGCGTGAGGGGCTCATTCCACCCGTATCCAGTAAATTCAAGTCGGAGTGATCCAATGACGTCCCATCCCCGTGGCGTTTGACTCTTCGTGCCGTTTATCAGGTGTAGAAGGTTTCGAAAACATTTTGGAGTTGCAGAGGAAAGGTTGAGGTGATGGATCTTGGGACCTTCTGTGAGCAATTTTGCCAACACTGGCTGTGCGATACAGACTTCACGACCACGACAGTCAGAAGGAGCCATAAAGCGGGAATCACTTTCGCGAACTGTGAGAGTCTTCGGCAAGTTCCTGGCTCGATTAAGTCGACATATCGTCTTCTGGTATGCCCATAGGGTGAAACACAACGGACACGGCAGCTCCAAGCGAGTCCAAAGGTACGGGCTTGCCAGCGCTGCAGCATGCCAAGCCTTGCAAACAAGGACAAGTTGGTCAAGCATATCTCTGATGTCAACTACTATTCAGCGAAGCCACAGGTGACTAAATACCGTAAAAACTCACTCAGGCGTAAAGATAAAGATTTCTCCAAGGACTTCTTGAGGAATTCGGCGCACAGGTGACAGTAAGACGCGATAGCTTTGTCGCTGCTTCTCAACATTTTGGAGCTGAGCGCACAATTTGTCGGAGGTTTCTGTCAGACTGTCAATTTCATGCTGTATTTGTTGGGCTTCCTGAGGGAGAGGCACGGCATTTGTGGAAGATAAAAGCGATATTCCGGGATTGGGTGGCATGTTGAAAGTCGAGTCGTGCGGAGCTGGACTACTTGCTGGACCCGCACATTTTAGGTAGATCGGCTGTTGCCGAAACTTTCAACTCAAACCACAAAATTTCTGCCATCTCTTTGACGAAAATTTGTGTGGGTGTGGGACTCCGCGTCATGTCCGCCAATGTCCCATCTATTCGTCAATAAAGCCCCACCTCTACTCAAATTTATGCAAAATGAAATCGATGGTCTCACGGAAGCCACAACTCGATCATTACCTCAAAGCCGGAGACGGAACTATCGTGCTCTACTGTCTCCTTTGCGCAGAATTCATCCAGAAATTTTTGGAGAGACATTCACCTCCATACCTCGGTACGCTCTTTACGCATCTCACAACAATATGTTCATGCTGAGTGGGGGTCAAAAACATGCTTCCAAGAATATGTCTCGTTGATGACTTCGATTGTGAGTGGCACCGCCGCTTGTGCTAGGCTAGCTGGAAGGAACTATGGCATAGAGGTTTGCATTGGGTCGATTCCCCACAACGCTTCGCCACCGGTCAATTTTATTCTACTCCAATCAATATTGTCACAGGATCCACGATACCTTCTTGCTCTTAAGTACCATTGCCGGCACTGCTTTCTTGTATCCCATTAATTGGCGTATATTCGCTATTGATTTGACGTGAACCTGCCCATTCAAACAACACCCTTGCATGCTTATACAATCTGCCCTGCATACTATTTCCTACTTATTTGCCGCAGAAACGTCCGACCCTTAGACTTAGTCGCAAAGTTTACGAGTTGATCGGCACTTGCCGAAATTTGAACTCTTCAAGCCACGAACGATTTGCCAGCTTTTTCCCCGTCATGTCCACCGGTCTCATAAACCATCTATTCGCCAATAACGNCCCCCCCTCTACTGAATGAAGCTCGATATATACAAAATGAAATCGATAGCTTGACGGAAGCCATTGACGGGCTGCAGTCCCAACTCAACAAACTCCAAAGCCGGAGACAGAACTATCGTACTCTGCTGTCTCCTCTGCGTAGAATTCCTCCAGAAATTCTTGGAGAGATATTCACTTCTATATCGCGGTACGCTTTTTTTCCCAACTCTCATATGCTCGTGCTGAATTGCTGTCAGAAATATGCTCCCAAAAATTTGCCTCGTTTGTAAATCGTGGCGGGATGCAGCCTTGGCGACTCCCTCCCTCTGGAGCGAGTTGGAACTCCATTTGGGCATAACGCCTTCGGGATACCAGAGGGCTATATCCTGGCTCAATCGAGCGGGAAGTCTCCCCAAAACCATCATTATCTGTGGATCGACTGCCCGGGATTGCTGTGGTCCCAAAGGCTGCTCAATTGCTAAGCCGTTGCTCGCGAAGCTTCTGACAGAAGGTCCGGAAATTGCCCGACTTTGTCTCTCCTGTTGGGCCCCGAAATGTTTTCTAAATCTTCTATGCATCATGAACAGGATGAAGGCTCGCTGCTCGGGGCCCCGGCCGTGGGACGCTCTCCTGTCGTTCAAGCTGGAACTCACGGGCTGGAGGTGGAATGAACCGCTCGTCCTCGATCCGAACGATACCATCTATCACCACCTGCCTCCAGTCACGTCTCTGGACCTGACTCTCCCTGACGGGCCAGAGATTGGTACCATTGACGGAAATTTGATCAAGCTCTATATCCCCTCCCAATTTCTCGCCAATCTCCAAACGCTCAACCTCACTTGCGATTGGGACCCGGATAGCATTTTGACTACTCTCCAGTCCTGCACAAGCCTCGAGAACTTAACCCTCTCTTTCAGGGGGAACCTTGACCTCCACTTCGAGAAGGAGACACTCGATGAGCAACTCCCCGAAGACGGTGTGCTCCTTCCTGGGCTCCGCACGTTGCGACTACAATACGCAATGACATCCACTATCTCAAGCTTCTTGGAAGTCGTCAACACTCCATTGCTTGAGGAATTGGACGTCAGTTTCGAAATGATTGACGACGGGATCAAGTCGACGGTCACAGGCTTCGATGAAGATATTTTGGACCTCATTGATAGGTCTGAATGCGATTTACGGCGACTCAAAATCCATATGGCCGTCTTTAGTGATTCGGAGGAGCTGAAGACGATCCTCGAAAGCCTCCCCTCCCTAACTCATCTACTCTTGAATAATACTATATTCGACTTGGAGATTTTCCGGTATCTCAAATGCAATGAAATCCTACCACGCCTCGAAGTTTTTGAGATATTCGATTGCCCAACACACAATCGGACGAAACTCGACATACTATGCAGGTTCTTCGAGGTTGATGTTCGATGGAGTTCTGGCGAAGATATGGAGATTGTTGAAGAGGAACGGCCCACTACCGCGATGAAGAAGCTGTACGTGACGCTTCGAGAACCAGAGTCTCTCGACTTTGAACGGCTTGAACAGTCTGGTGTCGAACTTAGAAGATTAGATGGTATGGAGGTTCGCTTTTGCTCTATCCCTCACGACACCTGGCCACACCTCGTTGATACTAATTACTAGTCCCTACTACCTAGTATTATGTTATCTCACCGTCGTAGAACCCTTGGTACCCTGCTCGCGGTCGTTATATTGCTGCTTTCTTGTTTACTGTATATTGTTAACGACCCCGTACAACCTATTCAGACTAGTTGCCTGCCTGTACATAGAGTGCGCCTGGCACAATGATACCCCATATTCCTGAGAATTAAATAAAATATAAAAAACCCMAAAAAAAACCTAAACGAAAACATGATTAAATAACCTCAACCTTCCGCAACGCAGGCCTCCCTTCTTTAAACACCCTCGAATGCAACGGACTCAACTCTTCCTTAACCTTGGACATCGCAGACTCTGTTGACGCCAAGCGGATGCTCTTTAGCCCTTTGAAGAGCGAAAGCAGTATGAGGATTTTGTCGTCGAATTTGCCTTGGAGGATGTCGTCCCGTTTTCCTGGGAGGCCAAGGCGGAGTTTCTCGATTTTCGAGAGCTCGAAGATGTCCGCCGAGACGTCGATTTGGGAGGAGTCGGGTGCGTCCGCGGCATCGACTGGACACGACGCTGGGTCGTTGGTGGAACCAGCAAATAGTCGAGGTGCCGCATCTGGAGTCTGGTTCTTGCAATCGATGTCCGAAATGGTATGGTCGTTGGCACTAGTTGAGGCGCCCGGTACGCGACGGCCTGCGACTGCAAGTCCAAGGAACTCTGTGTCGAATTTGAGGTGCACGACGATGGAGGCTGAGCTGCTACTGGACTTGGAGGTGCTACCGGCGGCGGGACTCGGCAGGAGGACAGGCCGAATACGTCTAAGCGCATTCGCTAGGATGTGTGGATCGAACTTGACGTGCTTGATGCAGTAATAGTCTAAATGCACCATGTCCAATGAAGGGAATCGGGGCTTGGACCCATCCGAACCCCGTTTGTCTTTCTCCGATGGCGGTGACGGCGATGATGAGATGGAGGCGAAATAGGTGAGAAATTGGTGTGGGGCGTCGATACGGCGGAGGTGTGGGGCAAATGAGAATAGGCCTGAAGTCGTGGTATTCTGTGTAGATGGGGCTTCCTTGGTATCCAGAGGTGTTGAGTTGGACGTTTCAAGAAGCTCAGCGAAATTTTCGTCTGAGACGTCGATAAATGGTTCGATTTGAAGAGTTTGCAAGTTCGCGAACATGTTGATCCACCTTATAAGAATCGAAAGGACCTCCGGTTTGATATCGAAAAGATACAACCGGTTTAAGTTTGGGATCACTGAAGCCAGTCGCTGAAGGATGAACTCGACTTCTTCGTTATCTTCAGGCAGATGCGAAAAGGCGAAAGAGAGGGATTGGATGTTGGATGCCTGGAGCATGGAGAAGAACCATTGGCTGAAGGGTGGGCGGAGGAAATCGGCTGTACCAATGTTTAGATGTGTGAGCTGGGTTTGTTTGAGAGCCTCTGGGGAACAATGGAGGAAGACGCGGGAACCTGTTAGAGTTGAACGAGAGTATCGGAAGTCGTCGAGAATGATGGGGTCGTCAGTCTTCTTGTGCTGACGCCTATCGAGGTAGTCCTTGATGCCAGATAGGAGTCGCGTAGGCGATTTCAAGTTTCCTCCTGATGATTTCCCGCTCGGTGACTCCTTGCGAAAGTCATAGAATTGACCTAGAAGACCGTCTGAACCGAAGACACGAATCTTCTTGCTGGATTTCAGAACAATTTCGTTGAGGAGGTCTTCGTATATTGGTACCATCTCTTTGATATGCTTTTCATCTTTGGATAGCTTTGAATCTCTCTTGGAAGAAGAGAAAAAGAGGGTGACTTCTTCGACATGGGTTAGGGTGCGGAGGAGATGCAAGCATCGGAGGAGAGGCGGAGAGAGCTCGTTGTAGGGGCCGAAGCGAGTGAAATAGAACGAGAGGTCCTTGATTTCCTTGATGAAGATAGAGTGCTGCAAGGCCAATAATGGGTCGATTTTCGACCTGTATAAGGGATCGAGGATAAGTTTGCAATAGGATCCCGGCTTCTTGATGCCGCATCTGGTGAGAAGATATGGGATAGCGATCCGGTTCAATGCTCTGGAAACGCAGGCGCAGGACAGGCAATCGCGCTTGTCCAGGTGCGAGAGAAGGACAAGGATGAGCTCTTCAGGAAGACGAACCAACAGCTGATCCACGTTGGGGCTGGCGTCGCCGGGGTCATCTAGGTCTGCGGGCGCTTCGCTGGCGTGACTGTGTACGCTGGGACATGATTCTTCCATGACAAGGCCGGCCCTTCTGGCTTCGTGAGCATACGAAGCAACGACTCCGGTCTGCGAGTACGTACCAAGGTCGTCGCGGTGAGAAACAAGGTATGCCGTCAACCCCCAGTTGCCTGATGTTCGCAGAGGGTGTGGCGCTGCGGTGACAGCCTTCTTAGTTCTCACCGTCGCCATTGAGCACAATCGCTGTTGATTATAAAACACAGAATGTGAAAGAGTGTACGTCCTTGGTCCAGGCGGACACTAGGCGGCGGAGCTTTGAACACTCAGGGGCTCATGCTTGGTCTCGACTGTCGTCCTTGTTCGCGATGCAGATGGAACATATGAATGCTTTCTGCGCTTGAATGGCCAAGAGCGGAGGTGCTGCAGACAACAACAGCACGCACCCGCTCTCTGCGTGCCCAACCTGCAGCAAAACCAGCTCCTGAAGACATTGCGGGCGACGTTGTCAACAACCGTGAGGCCAGGCCTGGGTCCGTGCGCAATCACGGTCATGGATGCAACACGCGTCGCGTGCATTAAACGCGTCTCCACGTGCTGACGCGACGCGCTGAACTTTGATGCCTCGTCGGAGTTCGAAATCTTGTATATTGCCGGGAAAGTGCTTCGTGTCCCCGTTTCGCCACCGACGCCTCCCTCGTCGCCAGTCCCAGCATCTGCGCTCCTCTCCACCACTCATCATGTCGAGTGTACGCGTAACCCGAAGTTCGGTGCTTGGGAAACGAGGTCACCAGCAGGACGACGCCTCTACGCCCAAGGGTGGCCAGCAGCTCCAGACGCCAGAGCCCACCCCAAACCCGAAGCGCGCAAAGACCAGCACTGTCACCGTACTCGATGGAGAGGGCAACAAGGAAAATATTCCTCCCCACAGACTCGAGGCAGTCAACGCGGACTCATTACCGACACCCGCCAGAGCTACACGAGCTCTCAAGCGGACAGTAACACAGCCTGTGATGACTGCTGCAGAGCGACCAGGTAAGCTGCATCCATGACGTACAGCGTGCGGAGGCTAATCACCTAACAGGACCTCGAAGACGCGCCTCAGCATCCTCTGTCTGCCCCTCAACGCCCACGAAGGAGATTGCGTCGCTTGCCATCACACCACCTCCCACGCCTCCCACGCTCTTGCTCCCCCTCCATGCTCGCGTGAAGTCGCTTCTACGCGCCACATGCAACGACGCCGATGCTACGGTCGCCGGGCGCGAAGCTGAACGCGAGATCATTTCCAAATTCTTGCAGTCTTTTGTCTGCGACGAGGCCATGCAAGAGGACGGACCCGCTGCTTTATTCATTTCCGGCTCCCCTGGGACTGGCAAGACGGCTCTTGTCAATGCAATCAATCGGGAGTTGACTAAAGAAAACGCGAGCATTACCGTTGTTTTCGTGAACTGCATGACCGTGAAAACCCTTGACGCGCTCTGGGATCGCCTCATCGAAGCGCTCCGGTCCATTCACGGTGCCGCTGGACGATCGAAGAAAGAAAAGGGATTGGCTAGCGTCGTCAAACTCTTGGACTCCTGCAATCGCAAATTGTAAGTTTCCTTGCTATGAGACAATGTTCAGGATTAACTGACTCGTCTGTTAGGATTCTCGTTCTTGACGAGTTGGATCATGTTGCTTCCAATCCTCAATCGTTGGCCGCCCTCTTTTCTCTATCAGACAAGACATCCTCCGCGCTGCGCCTCGTCGGAATTGCCAACACGCATACCTTGACGGCTAATTCCACTTGCTCCAGCGTCGACCTATCGAGCGTTCAAACACTTCATTTCGCTCCATATACTCCCGTTCAACTCCAAGCGATCATTCGAACCCGACTTGCGGACCTTTATGGCGAGTCTGAGTCGTCCCCTACTGAATCCAATGACATCAAGAAGCTGCTCCCGAACCCATCTCTCGTCCTCTTGACCAAGAGAATCGCCAACCTTACTGGCGACGTGCGAAGCATCTTTGAGGTTTTGCGTGGCGCGATTGACCTGGCGGTTGCAGCAAAGAACCAGTCCACGAGCAACCCATTAGAGGCTACCGTCCCTTCCGTCACCCCTCAACATATTCTAGGCGCGCTCAAGGCCCACTCCCCTGCCGCCTCAAAGCCTTCGAATGCTTCATCGACGACTCCAACTGCCTCGTCAAGCAACAGTGAAATCATCAACAAAATTCAAAACCTTGGTCTGCAGTCCCGGATCGTGCTTCTGGCCCTTCTCCTCGCCTCGAAGCGAATCGAAGCTGGGCTCAATCTTACCTCTACCAACCTGCTTGCGTCTCCCAAGAAACCCCATGCTTCACCAATGAAGCGATCGCCCTCTGTCCCCTCTCCCTCCACTTCAAGCGCCGCTGTGGGCATCGATACTCAACAACTCTACGCTTTCTACACAACGACTTTGGAGCGTCAGGAGACATTCGATCCCGTGTCTCGCAGCGATTTTGGTGACTTGCTTAACATCCTCGAAGGAGTTGGACTCGTCCAGCTCTCATCTTCCCTCCTCTCAACGCCATCACCTTCGAAAGTAAAGCGCGCGTTCAGCAGACAAGGGTCGTTTGGAGCTGGTCTTGGGCGGAACGGTGCTGGAACGGTCGGGGAGGTCCGATTGGTGGAAGGTGTCTGGACTGAGGAAGTCCTAAGAGGGTTGGGTATTTCCGAATCGGCCCCCGCGAACGCAGATGGTGGCGACTTGCAGAACGAGGAGGTGAAGGCATTATGGCTTGCGGAAAGTAACAAGATCTCGAAGGACGCCAAGAATCTCGCTCTTGCTCGAGCGAATAGTGACAAGGAACGTACTCTTGGATTCGCAGATGCCTCCGAGGATTGAGTATGCTGCGGCTGAGTTTTTGCTACTGGTGTTTCTCTATGTCTCCCTCCCTTTTGCTCTTGCTCTCTCTCTCCTTTTGTTATTCTTCATTTATGCCTGGATTGCTTGGCTCATTTATTCTTCTTTTGTCGGTTTATTGGAATCGTTCTGTCCATTGTCATCGCATTTGTGGTTTCATCGTTGCTTCTGCCTCATTCATCTGCATTCATTCCTCTTTTCGCATTCGATTTGTTCGTAATTGGCATTGATTCCGTGTTTTCGTTACCTTCATCCACGATTTTAAATAAGTCTCAAGATTCAACATTCATACCTTCGCATTGCATTTGCATCAACGACCATTTGGAAAAGCCGCATCATATCATCCTTTATTCTTCTCTTCGATTTGTTCAACCTTTCGCTTTCTCTGAAGTTTTTTTTCGTCTCTTGCCAGACCCTTTGTTGTTGTCGTTATTGCCACTTTCCTCCCGCTCAGACCTCCATCACTAAGGGTCAGACGTCCTCTCATTTTAACCCTCATCATCCCATATTGTATCCCCAAGTGCTGTAGCATAACGCACTACCACGAGAAAGAAAAGTAACGATCAGTATCTCCCTATGTATAACTTATATGATTTATGTATTCAGTATGCCCCCTCCCTTCCGTTTTCTCACCTGTCCTTCCTCTCTGTTTTACTTAGATACCTTATTTATGGAAATACAGAAGAAGACTTCCAGAACAACTGAATTCGCGTGATAAGGGTAAAAAGCTCACCTTGATTGAAGCTGGTTGCACGGGAGGAGAAGCCAAATACTGTGCCAAACAAAGTGCGCGTGCTTTGATTCCTTTGATTGAGCGAATCTGGCTTTGACCGATTCTTCCACATCGACCATTCTCATCCCCCGCTAGTCAGGCGCTTGGATGTTGTATCCTATCTGATCATGAGCACACGAGGCTGGATGAATGCGTGGGCTAGGGGCAGACTGGCTACTCATGGACTCCCCCTGGCTGGCGACCTTCTAGGGCAGCAAGCTGATCGACGTTAACCTTATGGTCAGTCCACTTCAAAGGAAGTCATTGATATAATTTCGCTTACCGAACGCTGCCACCCTAGATGCCAGCTTTTATGATCATTCGATTGAACGGAATGGCACGTTGCGACGCCATTGTTCTTCGAGATCTGAAGGAGATCCCACCCCCGTTCACGCTCGCGCCGACGTATCAGGCTTTGCTGGTCTACCGCATGCCTTCTTTGCCCTCCGCCTGGAGTACAAGCTCTCGTTTTGTGAAGGCGATAAGCTGGACTAGTCAACGGCGAGTAGGCAGGCCCGTTATGGTCATTGTGGTCAGCCCTCCATTGACATTGACGAGTGTTACTGCGCGTGGTTGGTTTGGGGAAGCAGCATCCATTGGCAGACAATGGAAGGATCCCGTTCTTTCCTCAAATTTTCGATCATCGTTTTGAACCTCATTGTGACGATCGAGAGGCTGGATTCTTGTGTCAACGAGCTGCAGAACCTCGGGGTGTGTTTGATTCTTTTTGGCTGAACTGAATGCCGAATGGAGAAAAGCTAGCTGACTTGGGCAATTCTGGGTTTAAATAGTCTTGGACGACCCGTTCTATGCGAAAGGCGACGAACCTCGATCGATGGTTCTCTTTGTTTTTAACCTCGCTCTCGCCTCTCACCGCGTTTTGGGGGTCGTGAATGGATCGGCATTGACTCTCGGTTTCTATGTCAAGTGACAATGGGTGCAGAGTGGGATGGCTGGCATGGGCGCGTGGCTTGGACTAGCTGTGGCTATTGGTTCTTGTCCTCGGATTTGTTGTCCCTTTTTTTTGATATAAGCACGGCTCGTGACTATTTTCTGGTCACATAGTCGACACCGTCAGGACAATGGGTTGGGCCTCCGTATATATAGCCGGTTGTTTCGATGGATACCTTTATTACCCGCCACTCATCTCCCCCACCTCTGACCCTTGCTAACTAGACCAACGCCTCAACCAAGCAGCGTTCATACTTCCATCCTTTACTATCGTAAGATGGACAAATGGCGCAAAATACGTGCTAAGCTCACTGGTCGCAAGTAAGTATCCTCAATTCCTTTTTTGGTGCAATAGTTTATCTGACGTGGTGGCGCAACAGGAGTGGCAAGTCTAGCAATCGTGACAAGACTCTCCGATACTCTCGCTCTATGCCCTTGGGCCCTTTGCGCACCTCAGCTGATACCGAATACTCGACGTCTTCTCCCCCAGGTGGACAGCACGGCTACGACGGGCGAGTTTTGGATATCCGTGGTCCCGAATGGCCGAAGATTGGTCAGGAGGGGCACGAGTATAACCACTGCCCTGACTGCAATTGCCGGTCTTGCGAGAACATATTAGACAAATTTCCGTCACCTCCACCCCTTCGCCCTTTTCACAGGCCGCGGGATCTTTCTCAAGATTTCGACGACATCGAAATGATCCCAGATGCTGTCTATGAGGCTCGTAAGCAGCGACGGGAATCCGAGAAGAAGGACGAGGCTGAGAAGAGGAAGATATTGCACATCGTATCTTCCTACCGTGCTCGAGTCGCCAGCAGCAACTCTTCCCGTAGTCATAAACCCATCGTAGTCACCGATGAGGAATATGATATCTTGCGCAGATACGAACCTGGGTTTCAATGGGCCAACAGATCGACCGGAAGCCTCGGCGCTAATGTTCATCTCTCTGGTGGCCCTAGCCCAAAAAAACCTCGACTTGTTCGCAAGACCTCCCGTTCTACGATCGCCGGCTCTCGGCCACAGATAGTCAATGTCCGCAGTTTTTCCTCCTCGAATCACAGTCACGACAGTCACGATGGTGGCTCCTCAATTCGGAGCCTCAAGCATCAGACAGGTTACCGTAATTTGAGTCGCCACCCCTCTGCGGCCAGTCGGACGCCTCCAGCTGACAATATGTCAGTCCGTCGTCCGAGTGATGCATCCTCTCTTGACCCTCCGATTTCGTTCCAGGACTCGGTTTCCATTGAGAGTCACCGTTCTAATCTGTCGGCGGTGCCTGGATCTCCTCCGCGAGCCCCTCGTTCTCAGAAGCATTACTCTCCCAAATCGAACGCGGCGTCTATCGAGAGCCATCCCTCAAACAGGTCCGCAGTACTCGAGTCTCCCCTTCGTGGGCCTCGGTCTCAGAAGACTTCTGCCCCGAACTTGCCGTCTCAGGCGGTAGTACCTAACATCGCTCGCGACCTTAGTGCGGCATACGGTGGAGCTGGGGGTGTGCAAGTTTTGCCGGGAGGTGAGGCCAAACGACTTGCGTCCAAGCCCTTACCCATACCACCTCCCGTCTTTACCGGATCTTCCAAGTCACATCCGGGGAGGAAGTGAAAGGTTTACTACGACCTTCACAATATGCATCTCATTTTTCCTTTTCCTATGCGCTTCACTCATCTATGGCTACATATGATTCTCGATATGCTTCTGAATGCGAATATGACATCTGTCTCTTATCGAACCAAATGTGTCGCATTCCAAATCTATTCCCACGCATGCCTCGGAGGCAACCTCCTCTCTAAGATAGTGGCGCGCCACCACGAAGCTGCGCCAGCTCTTCACTGGGCTGCTGGGCGCTGACTGCTGAGAAACAGCAGTGTCATACATAGATCATTTATGAGTGACTCTATAACGTGGACAGAACGGCATGATTTGCCTGAGTCTTTTACATTGTTCATACTTAGAGGGAGAACCATGGAGATTTCTCCATCGCATTAGGGTCATTTCTGATCGCTCGGATCGCCTTTTGTGCCACTGTCGACCCATTTCTGGTGAGCGCTCTACCACATGACGGTGGCAGCTCTAAGTTTGGAAGGAAATCTCAGGAGTCGCCTCCGCACTTCTTCTGAATGGACGTTCCAGACCATGACTTATACCATGGTCTCTCGTAAACATTGCATCTTTTGATTCTTGGTGCGTGGATTCAAAGTTTGAACGAACGCTATTGGCCACAACTATTGATTGCGGTAGAACTTTGCAAGGTTTGACCCCCTTTTGACAGCTATGTGGGGTTCCCATACGTGTTTAAGAAATGCTTGATTCTGTTTAGGTATGAAGAGATAACCCTCCCCTTCTCAGTCAATAACGAGGCTTTACATTCTGCTCTATGGGAACATATATCGATTTCTTTGCGGTTCTCGCTGCTGGTGCACTTCTCTACGCGATTCACAGGCGTCGGAAGCCTTCTCTGCCGTTTCCTCCTGGTCCGAAAGGGCTGCCGCTAGTTGGAAACCTATTCCAAGTGCCTACGGAATTCGAATGGATCAAGTACCATGAATGGTCTACAGAGTTAAGTAAGTACACTTGCTGCGTTGACCTGTATGCCATTTGCTCACTCCATATTCAACAGATACTGATATTCTTCATTTGGAGATGGCGGGGACCCATATCATCGTTTTGGACAACTATGAGGTCGCCACGGACCTTCTTGAATCCAGGTCCTCGTTGTACTCTGGCAGGTGATAACCAGTTCATGTACTGTGTGCTAGCCCATAACACTCATGATTATCGACCTTGTAGACCACACCTGGTAATGATGATAGAACTAATGGGCTGGGGCTTCAATTTTGGCTTTGTGGATTACGGTGAATAACTTTCTTGTTCCGCCAAATGCTCGTGTACTGACATTTCGTTCGGATCAGGCGATTTTTGGTGGGTAGATATGGCGTCTCCGAAGACCTATGACCTGATACTCTTGTAGGCGCAAGCATAGACGAATGGCCCAACAATCTCTGAGCGCGACGGCCGTAAAGCAGTACAGACCTCACCTTGCTCAGGCAACACGCAACCTTCTGAAGCGTCTGTTGGATGATCGAGACGATAGGAACTTAATCCCTCATTTCAGGCAGTTAGTACAATTTTGGCTTTCACCATGTCATTCTCACCCGTGACAACTGTACACAGGCTTGCAGGAGAAACAATTCTATCTGTCGCATATGGGATTGAGATACAACAGAAAAATGATCCTTACATTCAGCTCGCCGAAGGCGCAAATCATGGAGCGATCATGGCTGCGATTCCCGGAAAGTTTCTCGTCGACGCTATTCCCATTTTGAAATATGTTCCAGCCTGGTTTCCTGGGGCATCATTCAAGCGCAAGGCGCGCGAATGGTATAAACTCACCCGGATGATGCTCGAAGTTCCTTACGCAGATGCCAAAAGGCGTATTGTACGTACCATCTGTCTTCTTCCGCTTTTAAGAACCAGCTCACGATCACCATTTTTTAGGAATCTGGGAACTCTACGGTTTCAGTTTTACAGACAAACCTTCAGAAAATCGAAGCAGGCGTCAAGGACGATGCATTTACAGAGGATGTCCTTCGGAATACTTTAGGCGCCTTATATTCAGGTAAAAGTCAGCCTTGTTTTTCACCATGCCCATGTATTAACCGCCATATCTGTCTATAGCGGGATCCGATACGGTGAGTAAATGACTGAAGAGGCTTTGTCGTGTTTTCGGTTGACGGGACGATACACAGACTGTCTCGGCCATAGTGACCTGCGTACTTGGCCTTCTGGAGCACCCCGAAATTCTCAAGAAGGCACAGGCGCAAATCGACGCTGTCGTGAAACCGGGGCATCTTCCTGATCTCGACGACGAGCCTTCCCTCCCCTACGTGACAGCCATCGCAAAAGAGGCGCTTCGCTGGAGGGACGTCGTTCCCCTTTGTACGCCATGCTTTTTCTCCTTTGATACTCTTTCATTAACCTATAGACACGCTGTCACAGCCCTCCCGCATGCCCTCTCTGCGGATGACGAGTACAAAGGCTATCGCATCCCCGCAGGTGCGGTTGTTCTCGCAAATGCATGGTGAGTTAGCGCTAGTCACCGGCTTTCTAGCACCTGGGAGCACTCAAACCCTCTGGATATACATCTTAGGGCCATGCTCCACGACGAAAGCGTCTACGCAGACCCTTTTGAGTTCAACCCCGACCGGTTCATAGATCCTGAAACGGGAAAGCTCGACTACTCACGCGCTCGGGATCCGGAACATGCATGCTTTGGATTCGGCCGCCGAATTTGTCCAGGGCGTGTCATGGCCTTTGAATCCTTATGGTTGATGATAGCATCCCTCATCGCCGCATTCGATATCGAGAAAGCTAAGGAGAAGGTCACACTCCCTTCGGGTGAGGAAGTGGAAAAGACAGTAGAGCTTACTCATGAGTATAACTCTGGTCTCGTCGTGTTGGTTCACTTTTTTCTCCCTTGTGATTCAAGTGATAGAAGAAATCTGACCTTCATATTTTGCAGGGTGGCTAAGCCTTTTCGATGCGTGTTTAGGCCACGATCGGAGGAAAAGGCGGAGTTGATTCGTGCTTCAGTGTTGTAGGGCCAAGACTTATTAGACTAGAAAAATTAAAAGCAAAGTATTTTCCATGTACAGTATCCCGAACCTTCGATTGACCTTCACTGGTTCAACTTCACCTCTCTATTATCCACCTAACCAATCTCAGATTTTGTATAAAGTCAGGACGTAGCCAGTACCGATCTTTTCGGAAACTTCAATGATAAAATACGGGTCATGACTACGAGCTGTGAACGGGAGAAACTTCCGACATACCACCTCTCGTTTTTACTGGATCTTACCAGCCAATCAGTCACATCCGCCAAGAAAGTAAAGGAGTTGCTATGACTTTTACGATATATGTATCCCGATTTTCCTTGTGACTACCTTGACAAGCTTCTGATTATGTCATCTCTTTCTGGCGCCTGATTGTTTGGTCACGCTTGCCAGGCTGTGAGTTCGTTCCTTTTTCATTTTGAATATCTATACTCACGTAGTGACTCTTCAAGCTATCGCGACCGCGAAGCCGCGCAAGATTCTTTGCTTCAATTTCAGACCAAATCATGACCTTTCACTAGGCGCGGAGAATCTGTATCGTCATCTATGAATATCTGTGACGCTCAGTCTTTGTTGGCTTCCATCGCTTGCAAACAAGTCAAGCGTTTGTCACATCAAGGTGGAGAACTGCGGCGATTCCTCCATCCCAATAGGACGGTTCTGATCGCACGAGTCGCTTCTTGTACTACCGCCGTCCTATATCTGGCTAGAAATCTACCAGGCGACAGCGCGGAAGTTGGGTTTTCTCCACCGAGATTTCAGGAGTTGCCTCTACACTTCTCCCGAATGAATGTCAATACTAGGCCACAATAATGTCCGTTGTAATTACCGCGCATCTTGAATCCTGGTGCCTAAGGTTCAAAGTGGATTAGCCAAGCTTCCTGATTGTCATGGAGCTTTGCAGGTTTGACCCCCTTTCGACAGATATGGGTTGCCCATGCGTTTAAAAGAGGATTGGCTGTGTTTAACTGAAGAGATAAGCCCTCCCATTCTCACTAGGAACTTCCAGCCTGCTCAAAATGGGGACGTATATCGATTTCTTTGCCATTCTCGCTACCGGTGCACTCCTCTATGCAATTAACAGGCGTCGAAAGCCTTCTCTACCGTTTCCTCCTGGTCCAAAAGGGCTGCCGTTGGTCGGAAACCTATTCCAAGTACCTTCAGAACTCGAATGGATGAAGTACCATGAATGGTCTGCTGAACTCAGTAAGCCGTGTCGATTCTTCGCATGCCACTTTAATTCTTAGTGACTCTTCAACAGACACCGATATTCTCCATGTGCAGGTAGCAGGGACTCATATCCTCGTATTGGACAATTACGATGTTGCTATGGAGCTTCTAGAAAACAGGTCCTCGTTGTATTCTGGCAGGTGACGACTATTTAACAGACAATGTTAACCCTTAACACTAACAGATTTCAACATTGTAGACCACACTCAGTCATGATGTTAGAACTCATGGGATGGAATTTCAATTTTGGCTTTGCGGATTACGGTAAATCAATCTCTCATTCTGTCAAACTCACCAGATTGACACTTCGTTCCGGCATCGATTAGGCGATTTTTGGTGCGTAGATATGTCGTCTCGGAAAAACTTGTCCGTAAACTGATGCTTTGGTAGGCGCAAGCATCGACGACTGGCTCAAAGGTCTCTGCAATCGACGGCCGTGAAGCAATACAGACCTCATCTTGCTCAGGCAACGCGGAAACTCTTAAAGCGTCTGTTGGATGATCGAGATGATCAGAACTTAATCCCTCATCTTAGGCAGTAAGCATGGGTTTGAGCTAACACCGTCTCACCACTTACAATTGTATACAGGCTTACAGCAGAGACAATTTTGTCTGTCGCGTATGGCATTCAAATACAACAGGAGAACGATCCTTATATCAAGATTTCCGAAGACGCAAATCAGGGAGCGATCATTGCCGCAGTTCCTGGAAGGTTTCTTGTCGACACTATTCCCATTCTGAAATATGTTCCGGCCTGGTTTCCTGGCGCGTCCTTTCAGCGAAAGGCTCGCGAGTGGTATAAAATGACTAGAAAGATGGTGGAAGTTCCTTACGCGGATGCAAAAGGACGTATTGTAAGTACTATTTATTTTTCTCGGACCTTGGGATTTCGCGACGCTCACAATCACCTTTTCGTAGGAATCTGGGAGTTCCACCGCTTCGATTCTACAGACAAGTCTGCAGAGAGTCGGAGCCGGTGGAAAGGACGATGCATTCACGGAGGATGTAATACGCAATACCCTAGCTGTTTTATACGGAGGTAAACAGTCAGTTTTGTCGGGTACAATGCCCATCCATTGACCGCACTTGACATACCGGTTTTCAGCTGGGTCTGACACGGTGAGAAGACTTTGAAGCCTCCAATAGATCTTCTTTAGCTAACGGGGTAGTACACAGACCGTCTCAGCAATGACAACCTGCGTCCTGGGTCTTCTAGAGCACCCCGATATCCTGAAGAAGGCACAAGCGCAGATCGACGGCGTTGTGAAACCTGGATATCTCCCCGATCTCGATGACGAGCCATCCCTTCCCTACATAACAGCCATAGCGAAGGAGGCGCTTCGCTGGAGGGATGTCACCCCGATTGGTGGGTCATCATCATGCTTTAATCCGACCTCATTGACTTGGCCGTTTTCGTTCAGCAATCCCTCACGCCCTCTCCACGGATGACGAGTATAAAGGCTACCATCTCCCCGCGGGCGCAATTGTTATCGCTAACGCATGGTGAGTGAGGGCTTGTCAGAATTTACAAGGGCGTTCTGGGGCTCCTGGATCACTAAACACTATGGGTTTGCGTTTTAGGGCCATGCTCCATGATGAGAACGTCTACGCCAACCCCTTCGAATTCAACCCCGACCGATTCATAGACCCTGAAACAGGTAAAATCGACTACTCACGCGCTCGCGACCCACTACATGCATGCTTTGGGTTCGGCCGTAGAATTTGTCCAGGAAGGTTCATGGCTTTTGAGTCTCTCTGGCTGCTGATAGCATCCCTCATCGCCACATTCGATATTGAGAAAGCCAAGGAGAAGGTGACTCTTCCTTCGGGAGAGGAGGTGGAAAGGACAGTCGAGCTGACTCATGAGTACACGGCTGCTCTCGTCGTGTGAGATTAATTTGGCTCTCTGTTTTTCAAGCTGTATAGATCTGACCTTCTTCTCTGACAGGATGGCTAAACGTTTTAGATGTGTGTTCAAGCCACGGTCAGAGGCAAAGGCGGAGTTGATTCGTGCCTCAGTAGTGCAGGGCCAAGAGTTATTACACTAGTACATGGAAGGGAGAATCTAAATGCTGTATGTATAATATTCCGAGCCTTCGGTTTATTTCCATTTGGTTCGTGTCTGCCTCAGGAATTCAATTGTACAATCTCAAATTTAGCGAGTTTGTGTGGTGCATCGAGGCGGTGACTTCCACCGACAAAAGGTAAGCGACCGGTGGATTTCAGAGAACACAGGAAAGTACTTCAAGTTTAGCCAACTAGTACCGTCGTAACGTGCATATACATTGTGCTTCCAGTCACTAGCCTATCAAATCCTGGGACTCTGAAGTACGAATTAACTCTGCCTTTTCCTTCGACCGTGGTTTGAACACGCATTTGAAAGGTTTAGCGACGCTGAGAGGAAGGTGAAGGTCAAATATTGGCGTAAAACTCGAGTTGAGGAGAAAAAGAAGAGAGGCACTCACACAACTAGGGCATGTATATACTCATGAGTCAACTCCACCGTTCGTTCGACTTCCTCTCCCGTGGGAAGTGTCACCTTCTCCTTGGCTTTCTCAAGATCAAATACGGCAATGAGGGATGCTATTGCCAACCACAAGGATTCAAAAGCCATGAACCTTCCAGGGCAGATTCTACGGCCAAAACCAAAGCACGCATGCATGGGATCTCGAGCGTGTGAGTAGTCGAGTTCCCCTGTATCAGGATTAATGAATCGGTCGGGGTTGAACTCGAAGGGATCTGGGTAAATGTTTTCGTCGTGGAGCATGGCCCTAAAACGCAGACCCAGAGCGATCCCAGATGTTCACAAAGCTTTCAAAAGTGCATATGGAAGCACACTCACCATGAATTTGCGATGACGACTGCACCTTTCGGGAGATGGTAGCCTTTATACTCATCATCAGCAGAGAGAAAATGTGGGATTGCTGGACAGGAGTGCTAAGTTGCTGCCGTTGTGTCAAAGCATAGATAATGACGTACCAATAGGAGTAACGTCCCTCCAGCGAAGCGCCTCCCTCGCGATGGCTGTTATGTAGGGGAGGGATGGCTCGTCCTCAAGATCGGGGAGATGTCCAGGCTTCACGACGGCATCAATCTGAGCCTGCGCCTTCTTCACGACCTCGGGGTGCTCTAAAAGGCCAAGGATACAAGTTAACATTGCCGAAACAGTCTGTAGAATACTCCGTGAATTAGAAGCACGTCGAAGGCTGGAACGGTTCTCACTGTGTCGGACCCCGCTAGAAACCGATATGGCGGTCAATAGTGTTCCATAGCAAGGTTGCTGACCCTTTACCTGCGTACATCGTGCCTGTAGTATTCCGAAGAACCTCTTCCGTGAATGCATCGTCCTCTATCCCTGCTTCGATCTCCTGGAGAATTGTTAGTAGAATCGAAGGAGCAGAATTTCCAGATTCCTGCAAAATACCGACCGCAAGCGGTGAGTCAGAAACGAGCCTGGAGAGAAAAAGAGATAATCCGTACAATGCGTTTTTTGGCGTCTGCGTAAGGAATTTCGACCATCTTCCTGGTAAGTTTATACCACTCGCGGGCTTTGCGCTTGAAGGACGCGCCAGGGAACCACGCAGGAACATATTTCAGAATTGGGATAGCGTCGACCAGGAACCTTCCAGGAACTGCTGCCTCTGCTGCTGGACGACTAGCGTCATCGGCATATTTGACGTAAGGATCGTTCTCCGGTTGTATTTGAATGCCATATGCAATCGATAATATCGTCTCTGCCGCGAGCCTGCATACAACCGGTGAGAAATTGTCCATGTAAGTCAAGGTAAACTCAAACGCACTGCCTGAAATGGGGAATTAATCGATCTCCATCTTGATCGTCCAACAGGCGCTTCAACAGGTTTCGGGTGGCTTGGGCCATGTGAGGTCTGTACTGCAGTATCGCTGTCCCATGCAGAGCGTGGTGGGTCAATTGTCGATGGTTACGCCTACGGAACTATCAGCCCGTTCCATTGAACTAGTCTTTTTACGCACCAGAAATCACCTGATCCATAGCNAAAAAAATGTCAACATACGTTCGTGTGCTCGGAAGAACCAGATATTCATTTACCGTAATCCGCGAAAGCAAAATTGTAACTCCAGCCCATGAGCTCCGTCATCATGGTCAGTTGTGGTCTACAATACCGGCGACTGTTAGTCTTCCATGGGTGACATTACCAGCGAAATAGATATCACCTCCCAGAATAAATTGAGGACTTATTTTCAAGAAGATCCATGGCAACCTCGTATTTGTCCAATACGATGATATGAGTCCCTGCTATCTGTATGTGAAGAATATCGGTGTCTGTCGAAGGAAGACTCAGTAAATGACATTGTATGAATTAGGTCGGCAAATGTACTCACTGAGTTCCTTACACCACGCATGGTACTGTTTCCATTCGAGTTCCGAAGGCATTTGGAACATGTTTCCAACCAACGGTAAACCTTTCGGACCGGGAGGAAAGGGTAGAGATGGCTTTCTACGCCTCCTGATCGTGTAGACCAGCCCGCCAGCAGCGAGGATCAGTGCAAGGGTGTTAAGGTACGTTCCCATAGTTCACGACGAGAATTAAGGGGAGACTAGTTCTCTGTGACAACCAAGGAGAGAGAGTGTGAGAAGGGGGGGGTTATCTCTTCAAAACTTCACCCATGACCACAGTGAGGCTCTTTATTCGTGCCGAGATTAAGCACACCGTTCTTTGACAGGAACATTCGATAAGCCATTCTAATGACTGAATGTGTTGGCCATGATCGGCCATGAGGGAGCTCAGTCGGCCTCATGGGAAAGAATCTAACACACTTTTGGACATGCTGCCAGCCGGGAGATTGCTAACATGTCATGAAGTAACAGGGGTATGTATCTGAAGCAAGACACAATCAGAAATGGCCGCCGTACTAAGATGGAAGAAACCCCACGACTGGCACACCTTCGTTGGCGAACGCTGCTAGAGCTGCCATATCAACAAACAGGAAGGAAGCCTCTTGCAAGAGCTATTCTATCGACCATCGAGAGTCACATCTAACATACTAGAGGTGCTCGGCGATGGCCGACAATCTGGTCGAGAACGATGGACATGACCATACCGAACTCTAAACGGGCCGTCGCGCAAACTTGAATTACCACCAAGTTATCCGCTCTCTGTTTCCACTGGCTATGCTCCTTCCTGAGCCAAGCATTGGCTTGGGGAGTTCTGCATCTCATCGGAAGTACCTTCCAGCCATCTTCAACAAAATACGGCCTGAGCACCGCCTATGAGGGATAACTGTACTCCCGGCTTCTGGATGCTGGAAATGACCTTTCGCTCACAAGACCATCCATACTGTTACCCCTCTTCCAGAGGCACTACTGTTCGTTCTTCTCCCGTGCCAGATTTGGGAACTCGTCTCTAATGTCTCGGCCACGCGTGGACTTTCGAAAGATGTGCAGCGATGGCCCTCGTGTTGCTTTGTATCAAGTGCCCGACACTTGGTTCAACAGTGCAACGAGTTGTGGGATCGGCTACTCAGACGGCAATGATGGAGAGCCCATCTCCACCAGCATGGCTCGGGAATGGTACGGGAGTATACTGTGCCAGCCAGGGTTCTCCGTTCGCGTCAACAGAGCGCTCGGCCAGTGACGGCAACTCCTCCCTGTTTTCGGCCTGAATGCTGAAACACACAGACCTCCGAAATGACCATCTCGGTCGCTCGTACGTAAGTTATTCATAAGTATATTACGCGAAAGATTATCTCAGGCCCTTGCAGCTGCAGGCTTCAACAGATTGACCAGTATCATCTGTTATCGTTGGGTCAGCAACGGAGACTATGCAGGTGCCTTATATATATATCCACATCTTCGAAGGAGCTTTTTCATTAATGATTGCGGATGGAAGGATTTCCCGGCCAAACTGAACGATTTACGCCTTACGCCTTATGTCCCGCCAGTCCATCCGTGCAAGGAGACGTCCCATCCCTCCGAGACCAGTGACTCGGCCCCTCGGGACTCTTGAACTTCATTTCGGAGCTTGGGCTATGTAAAGCTCTTCGAATGACGCCTAAAAGATGATGGCCGTGGATATGTCTTCGCTCTTGGGCGGCGGAGTGATTCCTTAGGAGAGCCTCCACGCTCGAAGATGTTCTGTACAGCCATTTCCAGAAACCTACACCTCTTCTACTCCACCTATCACGCTTCCGTCTGGTTCTCCGCACTGCAGTGGGAGGTAAAGCATCTACAGTGACTTATTATACACCTCTTCTAATCCACCTATCACGCTTCTGTCTGGTTCTCAAACTGCAGTAGAAGCTCCTGCGGCACGCTACATTCCAGGATACGACTGCCTATCTATTTTGGGTGCCGCCGGGCGTTCCAGAGTCCAGAGTATTCAACTGTTTGATGGCTGAGGCCTGAAACCGTCTTGGAGATGCTGAATGCGTCGAGATAGCAGGTATGCTGTGAGTGGGTGATTCAGGTTGCTAACGTGCATTTATCTTATCACCGACCGATGACACAATTGAATACAGATTGTGTTTCGGGCTCCTCAACTCTTTGATGTCTACCATACGTTCAGCGGAACATATGCGGAAAGAAAATCGACCGAACTTCGACCGCCTGCCGATCTAACCGGTGGCCCCTGCTACCGCCAATACTGTTCCAAATAGTTGCTTTAGGACAGGATGTCCCCCCTTGGAATGGAAGATGCATTGCTTTCCGTCTTGTTAACGCTCCACCACTCCCTCCTACCATTCGCCTCCTTACATTCCTTTGAATAATTGAGAAACGACTCAACCGTCCACCTGCACGTTGACGAACACACCACCGCTCGCTGTCTCGCTTGCACCCCGACCCTGAGTCTACCGGGGTAATCAGACGCCCTGACGGGGTTCCCATATATATTCCTACCACCCCCAACATTTTTGCTTTTTGGCCACCTCCGCCCACTTCATTCCGCCGCGATGCCCAACGTCACCTTCAGCATGGAAGATACTTCCCCCCTCTTGGTTTATTCCGATGCGTGGACTGCGGGCACCTTCCAAAGTGACAATCTTACTGAGCGGTGAGTTCTCGCCGTACCCTGACGTAGGGCCGGAGGCAGTGAACTCACCTCAACGTCATTCAGGTACTCGCAAAGCAGCTACATGTACACCAACGTGATAGATGCAAGCGTATACTTCCTCTTTAACGGTAAAAAAGTCAACTTCTATGGTGGGAAGCGCGCGCGGACTGGGTTCTACCAAATCATTGTGGATAGCAACGCTTACGCGCCGGTCGATGGGAAAACCGTCAATCCGGAGTTATTTCAGACCCCTCTCTCCTCGATTCCCTGGCTTTCTGAAGGACAGCATACTGTAACTTTGAAGAATTTGAACGCCGGGTCTGTGGTAGATTTGGATTATGTGAGTGCTGGCTTTATTAATCGGTCGTATCGCAGAATGTGCGGGGTCTGACTTGAAGTGCTTTTTGTGCAATACAGGTGACTTGGATGACGACAATTGGAAAGGACAACGAGCAGCTCATCACGAATATTATTGAAGATAACGACCCATCATTCACGTACGAACCCGCAGATGCTTGGACGACCAACCTAAATAATTTGGGAACGTTTTCAGGAGGGTCTGGCCAGTAAGTCGCTTATCACCTTCTGCGTTGATACCCTCATGCTCAGCTTTTTGACAGTGCATCATCGAAGCCGGGCTCTACTATGAAATTTTCCTTCGAAGGCGACGCTGTCTCGCTCTATGGCCCGGTCGGCGCCAACGGTACCCGTTACGATGTCTCTGTCGATGTGGGAACTGGACTCCCTAACAACTACACAACAAGGAAAACACTCTCTCGCTCGAACCAGATGCTATACCACGTCAGCAAACTTGGTCCCGGGCGTCATACGGTCACCTTGACAGTTTTGTCTGAGGACGGCGCAAGTGGAGAGTCAACTGTTGCTATTGACTACGCACAGGTCTATACCACGCCGTCTCTAAGTGGACAGTAAGTCGCTATGCCTTCTCGCAAAATCTACAGTTTCTCACCGGTTATCCTCGTAGGGGTCTGAATGTTGGAAATAGCCCGCAGTGCGTACAACCTTCAATTCATCCTCATGCGCTTTTGCTCATCCCGATGCTATTTTGATGCAGGGCGCTATCGACTGGCGCTGTGGTTGGCATTACACTGGGCACTGTCGTGGGGTTCATTGCCCTTGTAGGAATTGTGATCTGGGGAGTCCTATGCTACATCAAGCAGCGGCATAACCGCTCTTTCTTCTATGGATTCGTGGAGAAATCCAAGCCTGAGAAGGAGGATGAGTTGAGCGCCCATCCATTCCAACTTGAATATAGCACGGTTCCATCGGGATCTCCTCCGCCAACGCAGCACACGTTGGTGACGCAGGCTTCCCATGGCTCTCTCGCTGCTACACCCAACACAGGACAATGGCCTCGTTCCGGTGGACAGGATAGCATCGAGACATCGGTGTCTCAGCGGCCTCTTCTTGTAAGTCAATCCAGCTCATGCTTGAAGATGAAAATATGAATACCCTCTGCGCTTTAGCACCAGACATCCAATCCAAACGTTCAAGAAATTATCATCCCAGCTGCAGGAATGTCTGAGAAGATGCGACGAGAACTTGCGCCTCGACTGCAAGCTCCACCGCAAGGCACCCGACCACGCCAGAATCCTGCTGCACTCGGCGCTCAAAATCATAATATGTCGACCGTACGGGAGGAATCGTCTGGCGGAAGTAATGCACCCAACTTGACCGTCGTCACCAACACCGATGATATTTCTTATGGGTCGGCACCCCCGCCCGAGTATACTCAGCAAGCTAGCGCTATCCCTTCAACCGCTGCGAGTTCGTTTTATGCTCGTGAGGCTTACCGTGGACATTGAGGACGACTTTGGACTTTGTATATTACTAGTGCCGATTTTAATACCCTCGCCTTGTTGCGTGGTCCTATCTATATTCGATCTTCGCGTCACTCCTTTCATTTGGGCTGTACGACTGTTTCCTCGAATATATATATATACTTGCTACATACATATCTGTGATGTTCCCACACCGCCATGACACGACTTGTTTAGTCTGACTACGGAAGACTACTTCATATGTGGAAAGCAAACTCCCGTCGTTTGGCCCATTGCAGTGTTGTGTACAATGATCTCCTTTCATCACAAGTCTCTGATAGATACCTCCATCCAACCTCCATCCAAGTGCCAAGTGACGATCATCATGTTTTGATTCCTGGAAATACTACTGTGGCTGGGAACACTCGGAGAACAATTCTTCACATCGTTAAAGAGGAAAATGTCCCACCTGCCCAGCAATTCCCCCTTCTCTGTGTCCCCGAACCTACGTCCGGTACGCCCAGGTCGGATATAACTGGACAGGTTGCTGTGGTGAGTGGATTTTAGCAAATTACACCGGGTCAAAGCCGAATATTGAACAGCCTGACAAGCGTCGCAACGCTTCTCAATGCAGACGAAGCAGCCGAAGACCGTTGCTAACGTTAACGTCGCCCAAGACACCGATATTTCACACCTCCCCACCGAGATACTTTTCGCAATCCTAGATTCCCTACCCTCACCTGTCCTCCAACAATGTGCCCAACTCTCTCGGCGCTTCAACCGTCTATCCGTCCTTGCCATGCTCGGACAGCACGGGCACCCATTAAGCCAAGGCACTCTCACATCCATCTCCGTGGAAGCGAAATGGAATCCGGAAGACTGCCCTCTCTCTGTACTCCTCTTCTCGATCCATTTACACGAAATCAGAACCCTTGCTGTTAGCTTTTTCACACTTTCCAGTTCCATGGACACGTTCAGGCCGCTCAAGAGGTGTCTTCGACTCATTGAACGACTACCTGGACCCTATGGGACCCGGAATTCGAAAACTTCCCAAAGTCCGGTGGTGGAGTCGGGAGGACTTGGGTTGATGACTCAGAGTCGGATAGAAGAAATCGAATTGGGCTTTGGGACGCACGCAACACCCTTTCAGATTACTTGGCCGAGGATGTTTGTGGGGGATACGAGGATGAAGGTGACGGAGCAGTTGTTTAGAGCTGTGGTTAGGAAGGTAAAGAGGAGGTTTGGGGTTTACTACATACCCAGGCCGGCTCCCTGCGGTGTTAGTCTGCATGCGTTGAACGGATTTACGATCCTTGCTGGGACGATGCGAGGGATCCGGTCGAGCACGGGTTCAAGTGGCTATCAGAGCACCACTAGTGACAGTGGGTGGAAGAGGCGGGGGCTGGAGTTTACACAGACGGCTAGAGGCTTCCTCAAACGAGCCTACTGCTGTAGAAAAAACCCAAAGCTAGACTGGGTAGAGCTGGGCGAAACATACCTCCTCAAAGCGCCAGGATTCGCGAATTGGATTCTCCAAGACGTAGCCACATCCTCTCGCCTTCGGAAATTCTCCATCGCGGCGCACGACCTTCGTCGTACCTTTCCAAACACTCACCAAGCCGTTCTGACTTCAGTGTCAGACGTTTTGCGGAACCACTTGACGCACCTCATTCTGAACGGTATCAACAAGGCGTCCGACCTTCAATGCATGATACCCTTCGTTGCTGGGCTGAAATGGTTGAAGAAGTTGGAGATTTGGTCGGAGGATTCTGCGAGTGCGGGTCCGCAGCCGTTCGCTCAGCCTTCGGATTTTGTTGGTGTGGAAGTCGCGAAGGAGAATCTAGAAGCACGGTATCTCCGGCATCTGGATGCGAGGTTGGAGATTTTGCTCTACCTCGCAGAGTTGGCAAAGGGTGCAAAGGCAGCCAATGGACACGTGGATCCTCAAGGAATTTCAAGAAATATAGGACTGCCGAAGCTCAAGACGATGAAGATCCGGTACGACATCGACGCAATGCACAAATCGTTCGATCCAGAGCAGCTTGTGTCGTCGCTTGGGACGATCGAACACGCCTTTAGCGAGGGGATTAATGGTGTTGCTGGTCGGAAAATAGAGATCACATTGACTGTGAGAGGGAGGAACTTGAACAACGTCCGTTCGAAGATCCACAAAGGTTTGGCAGGGAGTGCTTCAGCACTAGAAGCCCCAGCTCAGACACAGATCAAGAATATAGAATGGATGGTTTACGCCGGAGAGTGGGATAAGGTACACGCTGGTGACCTTGACGAAGGGATTCTGGAAGCGTTGGCAATTTTCGCGGACCTAGTTCAAATACACTTCCTCCCAGCGTATCAAATCCCGCTTCCAAACAAGCCCTTCGATTGTCCTGACCTCCGAGAGAGGCTTCAAGGACGATGTCCAAAGCTGGAGCGGTGTTATATAACCAGAGCTTGACTACATGTCGATCCAATGCTTTGTGAACCATCTTTGTTCTAGATTTCGAGTCAATACATAGGGTATAATTGTTAAAAATCGCAAAGTTCGCATCAGAAGAGCCTGCACACGAAAAGGTCAGCAAACGTATCGCCAAGAGTGACAAAGGGGTCAGAATAAAACAAATGGTCTCATGTTGCCATTGGCATCGAAGTGAGCTGAGTTATTTTATCATCCTAAAAGTGCTGAAAGTGCCTTAGAACTCACCAGAAATACCGTTAGCGGCCGTTGACCACGTTGACGGGGGGCAGGAAAGCGGTGCCAAGCAAAACGCGAAAATTTAAGCCAGCGCGACAAGGTCATGTGACTTCCATCAAGCGCACCAGCCATGGACAAGCAGGACAAGGCTTGGTTAGTCGCCACCATCCTCCCCGTTCCCCTCACTGTCGACGTCGGCGACGGAGGACTATAGACTTGCAACGGGGACCATATACCACCGGTAACCCGAAGATACCGCAGAGACAGCGACCCCATCGCACCAGCTCTCGTCATTTATAGAAGGCTCTGCAAGTGCTCTTGGCCTGCACCCACCCCACCTAGCCATCAGCCATTACGGTTTCGACCAGTTCATGCCACAAGCAACTAGAGGCAATATCCTTGACACCAAACTATCATCTTTATCATGAGTGCATCAACATCCTCTGCATCGGTCCCGGCTTCAACGCCTGCAAAACAACAGCAACTCGAAATCATTGAAAGTACCCCACCTCCAGCGAAGAAGAACTTGGGGTTCTTATCTCCACAGGTAGCCTCATATTTTATCGGTGAGTGCACATTTTTGCATCCAGGAGACTCTCAAGCCAACAGTTTGCAGCGGGAGGATGTGCCGGAGCAGCTTCACGAACGGTGGTCAGTCCCCTTGAACGGCTCAAGATCATCCAGTATGTCTTCCCTGCTCTGCTTTTGCCTTTCGACATCGCGCGAGGCCGTGCAGCATGTCACCCGTCATCGTGAAGTTCCGGCTCCGGCTTAGTCTCCCCAATCTCACACGTTCCTTCATTTTCGGACTTTGAGTGAGGGTTGGCGCTGAGCGTCTATTGGACTTCCATATTTTCGCTGAGTACTCGGAGTTTAAGGCTGATTTTTGTTAGGCAGGTTCAACCTCGTGGATCCTCAACTCAGTACAAGGGTGTGTGGCGGAGTTTGGTGAGGATGTGGCAGGAGGAAGGATTCAAAGGATTCATGCGCGGGAATGGAATTAATTGTCTTCGGATAGTTCCCTATAGGTGCGCCGCTACTCCGGTATCACTTCTTCCTCGGAACCCGGCTCTTACCTTTCGGTCTATGTAGTGCTGTCCAATTCACCACTTATGAACAGCTGAAGAAGTGGTTCACCTCCTTTGGATCGAAGGAGTTGGATACACCAAAGCGACTTGCTGCTGGTGCATTGGCAGGCATTACATCAGTGTGTAAGTAGCTCGTCTTTTTATTCTGACCACCCGTGATTAAATGGCATTTCCTCACAGGTTCAACATACCCTCTTGACCTCGTCCGGTCAAGATTATCGATTGCAACAGCTTCCATCAGCCTTATCGAATCTACCTCCCCATCACCTTCAGCTTCCGTCTCTTCCACGTCCAGACCCGCAATCCCCTCGCTTGCATCGAGCTATCATTCATCCGCGTCTGCGTCTTCCGCAGCCTCCGCTGCCGCTATTAAAGCTGGCTACACCAAGCGCGACCTTACGATATGGGGAATGACGCTGAAGATTATGCGGGAAGAAGGCGGCGTACGGGCTTTGTACCGCGGGCTCGTCACTACCGCAGTTGGAGTTGCCCCATACGTTGGCATCAACTTTGCAGCATACGAATTCCTTCGCAGTGTTATCACGCCCCCGGGAAAGAGCAGCGTTGCGAGGAAGTTGAGTTGTGGAGCATTGGCTGGGTCGATATCGCAGACATTGACGTATCCGTTTGATGTGTTGAGGAGAAAGATGCAGGTCACGGGTATGCAGGGCGGGTCGATCAAGTATAGCGGGGCGATTGATGCTTTGACAAGTATATTAAGAACTGAGGGTATCGGTGGGTTGTATAGAGGGCTTTGGCCTAATTTGCGTACGTCTTTTTCTTAATTTTCTCAGCACATAGAAGGTTTGCTGATGTTCTTTGGGTGATTCAGTCAAGGTTGCACCTAGTATCGCAACCTCGTTCTTTACGTATGAATTGGTGAGTCCTTCGCGATCTTTTTCATGTTATGTGCTGATCTTCTTTGTCGTACAGGTCAAGGAGTTCTTGATCCCTGTTTAGATGTATTTTTCCTTCGGACATGAAGAATAGGAAGCTTGCTGCCCCCGCCTTTTGGATACGTCCTCTTCAGCTCGACAATCGGACGATGCTCCAGTACCCGTAACAGTATATCATATCTATAAGATGCACACACTTTTCCCAATAAAGCGTGGATGGCCGCGGACCTGATGGGTGCCCGAGTGTGACGGAGACAGCAGTGGGTGACTTGATGGTCGATGATCGCTAGGTAACGTAGAAAGATGGGCATTGCCAATATGTATAATGTCAGTGAGTTGCATGGAATGTAAATGGAGTGCTCACTGCTGCGAAGAGCTGTGTTTGGAGTTGCAGGATCATTGTCGTTTGATGCAAGACGTCTGAGACGATCCTCGTCCATTGTTTCGGGCTCTAAAAGGTTAAAATCTATTGAGCATACTTCATCGAATCGGGTAGAACGGTAAAAAAAAATCGCCGCGTCTCGGTGCAGAAGGGCCAATTGAATCTAACATCTCCACATCAGTGTTTTCAGCATAGTCTTAACATCAAGCATCCCATCATCAAAGCCGCAGCAACTTAGATCTGGGAGACAGTTGAGGCCTCATCTGTCCAGCCCCTTTTTCCCAGCGACATCTACGCTGCGGCTCACGGTGAGGGAGAAGTGAGGTACAAGTGAAGACAACCTACCATGAACAGCACCAATATGAATTAGAGTTCAGCCAGACTGGATCGCAGTAATTGGATCCCTTGGGTACGCACTGCAATGCCATCTGCGCTCTTGTATTACCTGAACGGTCGCGGGTACGTAGAACGCAGAGATGGTATGTCCGTTCTTTCATCAGACATCAGCTGAAACGCTGATTTAAATCTCTCGGACTTTCTCATTCCGATTCTCTAGGCTGGTTCGTTCCTCTCCCCTTCTTATTTAGTTCAGTGTCGACGCCTGGAGCGTCTCGTCGTTTTAACCTCTCCTAACGCTTTTTGAGGCAGTCGTGATGCCTGATTTCAAGTTTACAGCTGAAGATGCGTCCCCGTTTCTTACGTATTCACGCGAGTGGAGTGCGGGGACTTCAGAAGACGACAATAAATTGGACCAGTGAGTTGCGTCCTAGTCAGTCAATCTAGATATCTCACCTGCCATCCATATGTTCTCTCAGGTACTCAGAAGCTTCGTTCATGAAGACCCGAATCAAGGATTCGACTATGGAATTCTCATTCTACGGAACAGAAGTCGAAATATTTGGCGCTCTTCGACCGAACCATGGGCGCTATCTTGTGGAAGTGGACGGGGTCCAAGCCCAAGATCAACGGAGTACGGGAAATAACATTGACCCTGTTTTTAAATCCTTGCTGGCTAGTGCTCGGGGGTTGGAGTTGAAGGAGCATGCGGTGCGAATAACGAATCTCGAAAACTCGTTTCTTGATGTGGACTATGTGGGTCATTCACCTCCTCGATTACCTCTGCTGGCACATGATGACTGGTGTTTTGTAATCAGGTTACATGGATGACTCGTGTAGGGAAGGAAGATGCGAGTCCAATGAAAATTAATACTGTTCGGGCAGATCATTTCAAGTTTTCGCGAGCGGAAGATTGGACCAATCCCAAGCTGTTTCCCCTCGACACATTCCTCGGCGGTTCAGGAAGGTCTGCTACTTTCCCTTTCTTGAACCAGAGTGCATGCTTGTTTCTCATCCCAGCTACCTATATACACAGAGCAGCTTCAGTTTTCAACGCAACTGCGAGCTTCACGTTTGAGGTGTGTACTACATCCTCCCTTCATTCCGCTATGCTTAGTGATAACAATTTATCTCAGGGTTAGCCTTGTTTTTCTTCAATCCCTCACAGCCTTGATCCTCATGAACATTTCCATCGGGTACAGAGGGAAGCGTTATTGCACTCTACGGACCAGTGGGCCCAAGGGCAGCATCTCGCTATGCTGTGCGCCTTAACGGAGGAAGCCCCAGAGAGTATTCAGCGTATCGTCAATATTTCCGAAAGCAACAGCTCCTGTTCTTTTCGGGTGGATCAGGGAAAGGTCCTCAGACGCTAGATGTGACGTTTTTGGGTGGTCCAACCGAAGAGTTGGCACTTGATTTTGTTAGTATCTACGTACCTCGAGGAGGAAGAAATTCGTAAGTTTGCGATAGTTTGCAAAGCTCAGCTTTGGCTGATCGCCGAATCCTACAGCCCATTCCAGTAGGGTCCACCATCAGCTTCAAACCCCTCATTCACTAATCGTCCTTCAGGTTTAATGAAACAGCCGACGCTTTTTGCAGCACATCCAAAAAAAAACGATGGCAATTCAAACCCACCTTCCATCATCTTTGGCCTAGCATTCGCAACCGTGATTGCAATTCTATCCCTCCTCTCCCTCCTACTGATCTTCCTCCACTACCAATTCGGCTGGATCCCGTTCCTCTCTGCTTTCGTCCAAAGGCGCAAACCACGGCATCCCGATCGTGAAGAGGGTGCTGATAAGAACGAATTACCAACTCGCGAGGCACCGCTTCAACACCGTATCGTACCATTCACTGACAGGCGACGTAGGCGTGGTATCGGACAGGCTCCCCCCAGGCAAATTCCAAGGAGAAGTGGACCACCCTCTGCCATGACAATAACAGAGATATCAGACTATCCATTCAGCACTTCTGATTACTATGCATCGTCTGTTCCTCGAACGCGTGCGTCGAGGAGTTCGGTCGGCAGAACTACGACGCCATCGACGAATTTGCCATCTTTACATTCGGTAAGAAGCTGAATTGCAATCCTTACTTAGTTGGAATTGATCCCCCGTCCACAGCATCCTTTCAAATCTAAGGGTTTGAATCTGTCAGAAACGGATGAATACTAAGAGTGGCAAGCTGGGAATGCCTGCGAACTTGAGTCATCATCTCTAGTGAGTTCAGCATCGTCATCTCACTGTAAAAGCTGCGGAATTTTATCAAGTGCTGCAGAGAAGCAGGAAAACGAAGCTGCGTATTCCAGTTTCGGATCTCGACAGTGTGATGAGCAGCGGAAAAATCGATATATTAGGCTTTTTACAAATTAATCCACTCATCCTAATCATAGTTATATCGGGATACGGTTTGTCGTAGATACGGGTACGTAAGTACTACAACTATATATAAGATGGGAACTATCAGAATACCAAGGAGGCGGAGGCTGGGGCTGAAGCCGGCCAGCTGTATTGAAGAATGCCTATGAACATCCGGGGGGCTCTCGACCTGAACTTGGACAATCTTCAAGTCCTCGAACTCCTCCCCCTCGGAGGCGTCGAAGAACCTGTCGAACATCTCCGCTTCCTCGGGGGCGTCGAGAAGCCTCTTGAACATCTCTCTCCGCTCCAAGGCGCTCAATTCAAAATATTCGGCAAGCGCGATGATTTCATCTCCAAGGTGGGTGATACGCCATAATCGCTCACAGAAACGAAGGCATTCCCGTTGATTCTTGCACTGTTTCGAGGAAGACTTAGCATGAAGCCCAAAATCAAGTGACGCTGGCACGTACCAGGTGTTGGTGATACAACTCAGAGAAGAGGCAAGTGGTCTCGTGCATCAACTTCAAGGTGGAAACCCATTTCCCTTTGGTGTCTGGTTCCTGCGTAATGTTTGAACTAACGTCCATGAAGAAATCTTCGATGAATTGGGGGAGGGAGTCTCGAATCAGCTGATCTTGGAAGAACCTTTCGTCCCAGTGAACGGAGGTTGCTTGCATGATTGTGGAAAGAGGATAATTGAAATACTCGGCCGTATTAGGCTTCTGCTTCGTCGAAAGCTCCACGTATCTTGATGTTAGGTATAGCTTCGTTTCTACTTCGTCTTGGTACAGATCGCCGCACCGGCTTTTCGACAGAAGGAAATCCTTGACGCTGTGGTGATGGAAGGTTATGGAGGTACCAGAACCATGGAGAACGGATGTCGACACGATAGAATGCCAGTTGCACAAGATGATGTCGGTGGAGCCAGGCTTTAGGCCTAGGAGGGTGTCAACGCTGTGGGCTGTAACGGATGGATAGCCACGGGCGTGTAGGATTGTATGAAGAATCATCCTCGGCAGGGATATATGTGTACCTTTAGGTGGCTCCAAAATCTTGCTGTAAAGAGCATCCAGTTCAATGAAGGCGTCCGTGGCTGGAGGTACCTTGAGGACATTCTCTAATTCTCTCATTGACTTCTCCGATTCCACCATCGATCGTTTCAATCCTACCATTGACTTCTTCAATCGCACGATCGAGACCCGTCGCGGATACCGCTGGGTCCGGATATCCTTCAGTATACCCTCCACTTCGACCTTGAAATTTTGCGACTCTTCCTTCAATTTTCCTTCCTCCTTTAGGCCCATTCGAGCGACGGACTTCGTTTTCGTCTGCCCTTCCGCTCGCTGCCTCGATTCTCCCTGTGAGTCCCTCAACCTCCCCACTAGCTCCTCCAACTCGATCACAGATTCGTTTGGGACGTTCCGCTGGGCCACAATTTCCTTCACCATTAGCTCCAATCTGTCCTTTAATTTTTCTCGGATGGCTCGTTTCGCCCGGACATCCTCCAGCATGCCCCCCAATTCACTCTGGGACTTGTCTCGAAAAGTTTGCTGATCCACAACGTAGTCAAAGATTTTCTCCAACTCGACCAGTGGACTCCTCCAGGTGTTTTCAAGGTATTGGATGACGATGGATGCATACAGGAACTGGCCAGAAGCCTGCTTTACCAGGATGTCGATAACTTTTCCCAAAGGCCAGTCTGGCGGAATGATTGCACGACATGGGTGGATGGACTTGAGGCGCGAAAATTCGGCCTTGAGGAATTGTCGTATATCCGAATCTGCGTCATAATCCTCCAGTCGCAAAATGCGACAGCAAGGAAAAGAGTGGAAAGCAGTCTGGATTATATGTCCTGGTCGACTTGCGATGAGGACGCAGAAGGGGAAATGTTCGTGCCCGGCTAATCGTTGAACGAGACGGAGAATATGTGCCTGTTCTTTTTCTTCGACGCATTCGTCGAGCCCGTCAACGACTATCACGTTGGGCATTGACTGAGCTTTCATTCGTCTGAGCGAGGAAGGAAAAGTCCTTGTAATTAGTATGTGGGAGGGACGGTTTGAAGTAACAGAAAAGCTCACACGAGGGGATCGAAAATCAGCTTGTCGATTTGAACCTCCAGAGACTTCTTGAAGATCGTTTCGTCATTACCCACAGCTGCAGCCATGAACGGTTTCAGGCCGGGTATGGTCTGTGTCAATTGATGGGCCAAGGTGGTCACGAACCATGTTTCGCAGCACGTTTTCGGGGTTCGTGGGCTGAAAAAGAATGAAGCTGCGTAGACCCCCTTTCCTTTGCAAAGGTCCACGACTTTGCGTTGAATGCAGGATTTCCCAGATCCCGCTGGTCCAGACAACCATGCAATTCGTGTAGCATTGGGATGGCTTGAATCTTCTATCCAGGACATGATATGGTGGGTGACATCTTTCCTCGTCTCGGGATGACAAGTGGGAGCGTAGGATGTCGAAGGGGACTCCGCGGTAGCATCAACCGCGCAGTGTTCTGAAAGATCGCGCAATGGGTGTAACGAGCCCAAGTCTGCAAAAACTCGAATTAGAAAAAGCTTCCGTCACCAGCTTTCAAACGGCACTCACGCTGAGCAAGTTCTGGTTCGCCGTCGTAATGATTTGTTGTGCAATTGAATGTCAGTTGAGATTCCAGGATCGCGAAGCTGCTTGCCCCCTTGAAGTTGGCCATCCCTCTTCTGGGAAGGTCGAGGGAAGAGCTGGGAGTTGGTGTCGCTCCGATGGGTTGACAGGAAGGGAGACCATGAAGCTTGAATTAAATCACCCGCGGGAACGCTGAGGCAGCGTGGCACTGGGGCTGCATTATGCATGTCCAGACACGATTTCATCTCCCATGACAGGCCAAGACTAGGACAAGGAAATGCAGCAGTACTGTGAGTAGAAGCTGGGGAAAGTTCAACTTCAAGACACATAGGTCGAGAGACTGAATGAGATTTGAAGAAGTCGATCATTCTTACCGATGATAGCCAAAGAATGTCGCATTGACAGTAGCCATATAACAAGGGTAGCCCGCAGCCGAGGAGCAATCCCAGACGAGTGTCAACCGCCAGGACATCCGAATCGAAACAACCTTTGCCAGCGGTTTGCTCATAGTCTGAATCAGAGGCAATCTCTCCCCGATCCGATCACGGAAGCTCAAAGGAAAGGTAAAGAAGTCGAGAAAAGCACGATGGATAACGCCTGAAGGAAAATCAGTCGAACGAAGCCCAAAAATTTGTCCGTAGCTGGAATCGAACCAGCGGCTCTTCGGAACAGTTTCATATACCACAACGAAGTGATTTAACCCCTAATCGATACGGACGTTGGCAGATTGGAGGATTCCTGGAAGCTATTATCTGCAGCGTCTGCCTGATCTTCCCAAAATTCAGGATGGGCGATAGAGAAACCTCCAGAGTCGAGAAAGTAACAGAGAATGACGTGGTATTGTATACAGCGCTAGTAGAGAATATAAATACATAATACTTTATGCCATNAAAAAAGAACGAAAGCTCCAAAGAATCTAATACTACATATCACTAATCATTGTCCCATAGTCACTCATCCTCCTCATACGTATCCTCCACCCCAAAGAACGTCCCAGGTCTATCTCCTGTCGTAGGCCACCTGGGCCTTAACAAAGGCTTTACGATGAAATCGCTTGGGCCCAACAAACTATCGCCATACGTCCTCCTATACTTCACCTCCAACGTCATTCCCTCCGTGTTGGCGCCGAGCTTGCCCAGCTCGTTTGCAATGTTTTTGTACCGCTGCTCTGGCTCCGTGGCGTAGAACATAATGGAGAAGTTTTCAAGGAGTGTGGTGGAAGGGCAAGTATGGCGCCTGGCTTGGAGGAATTCAATAACGTGGTCTTGAACGAGCTCTGGTGCGTGGACTCTACAGCTGAACGACGTGAGTCTGGGGAGCAAAAGGTCGGAATCCTCGAAACGCGACACCAACCCCTCCCTCAATCCATCTTCCGAAGCACCCTCCGAATCAACGGATGCCGGCGTCGTCGTGGCTGGCATTTTGGGCGTCATCCTCTCCCATATCTTCCGGCTTAGGTACCCCACAACGAAGTTCGGCTCTGCCCCCGGCGGCAATGTCCGATCCAAGAACGGGCGAATATACGACATCCTGGTCAATTTGAGATGCGTGAGGTTCTTGAGAAGCCCAAAACACTTCTCCATATCCTCGTTTGACAGCATGCTCTCGTCCAAAAGTAGCTTCTCGATGTTTTCGCCATACCTCTTGAACAAAGGCATCAAACACGACGTCGTAGTCCGCCTTGGTGAATCAGTAGGAGCAGGATTCGTCGCGGTAACGGTAGGATCATGATGACCATGATCTTGAGGTTGAGCTTGGGGCGCAGCACGAGGATACTGAGACGTCTTGAACACCAGCTCCTTCAACCTCGGTACCTCCAAAAACTCGAAAAAGTTGCCGAGCGGGTTGCCTTCGTTGATACAAAGACACTCCAAATGCTCCAGCCTCACAATCTCCCTCGACTCGTCGATAAGCGGGAATTGGTGGTGCCCACCACCCCCAGGTCCGTTATGGCTAAACGCGTACGTCTTGCCCAGCGTCAGCCTGCATCGTACGAGGTTCGGACAGCGTTCCAGGATATCCAAAGCGCGATGGGCGAAGAGGACGGGTCGGGGAGCGAAGATGTCGCTATTGGGCAAAGCGAATTTGCCTAGTATGAGTTCGGTGATTTGGTCCCATTGGACGTGGAAGTGTTTAAGTGGGTATGGAACGTTTTGGAGGCTGAGCCTTTTAAGGTTCGGTGCGTCCGAGAATAGGGTGATACCGGGATTTGAGTCGCCAAAGCTTTCGACGGCGTTACCACCGCCGCCGCCCCCGCCTCCTACTCCCGCGAATGTCGTACGGTCGCGGTAAGAGATGTCCCATTGTGCGGCGAAGTGTTCTAAAGACTTTAAATCGTCTTTTGACATTGTTAAGAGGCGTTCGAGGATAGAGGTGGGTGCATGGATTTGGATTGACTTCCATTGCTTGGAAAATTGAAAGATGGTTTCGAGAATGGAATCTTGCGCTTCCTTTCCCTTAGTTGCATCGGAGACGTTAGATGATTGCTGGAGGGATATTGTGAGAGGGCATTTGGCAGCGCGGGTGAGCCAGGCGTCGATGGCGGTACGATATTCGTGCATCTTATCTTCCCAACGCTCCACGATGCATCTGTACAAGTCGATTTCCTCCTGGGTGAGCCGTGCAGGTTCAAGCAGACGGCCAGCGTCACGTGCGCTACGAAGACCTTGATAGGAAGTCGGGACTTCAGGATAGATGGGTACGTGGACATGGAGCCGAGCCCATAGACGCGGCGTGCGGAATGCTAGGTCCCTCCAACGACGGCAGATGTGTGTTATGAGGAAAGGCGCTTCCTTGGGTGCGAGAGAGGGGTTGTGGTCGGTTGGGAGGCAATGGACGAAGATAGTTTGCAGGACTTCAGGTGGGAGGCGCCGGATTGGGGCCAAGAAGGCCGAGTGCTGTGCGATGAAGTCGGTGTACGCTTTCTGCTTCTCTCGCAGACCGGCCAGCAGCTTTGCCTGGCGTTCGATTTCTTCTCCAATCCTGATGGCCTCTGACTGAGGTTCCTTCAGTAGACCATGACAGTGGGCGATTTCGTCGTCAGTGGGAGGGTGGTATGTCGATAGGGACTCCATTTGATCAAGCCAGCGTCCAGCAGGAGATGCTGTTGAAAGGGACTTGTGACGCCGAGTACGGGAGGGATGGTATGTCTTGCCGAATATATGAAACGCAATTGAATTGGGTTCAAAGTCGGAGGGAGGGATACCCACTAACCTAACAATTTCGATTTTATCCAGAGCGCTTGCTACAACTGCCCGAAATACTGTAGATCTGGTGCCGGGCCACGAGGCGTGGAGAACAATAGAGAAGCTGTCAAAAGCCCAGCCTAATGACTCTGGTTCAGAGCCTTGCGGTCATGAAAAAGACAAGCAGCCTAGTGGATCTCGACAAGTGCACCCTGGCAAATGCTTTTCGCGAGAGAGATGAAAGGTCGCGGCATCACCTCATCCCGATATGTGCCGGCATTGCTGGAGGACAAATGCCGAAGGTCAGCATAGCCAAATAAGGTATTTGTTTGCTCGGCTTTGGTCTGCCGAAGATGGAAAATTTTGATTTGCGGTCGTGTCACAAAAAAGAAAGCCCTTTCCTTTGCCGCCAATTCCCACCCCCCCCATTAGCCTCCCAGCCATCTGCCGTCCCCACCGTCCCAGACCCTTTCAACTCAGAATTCGAAATCCGCTCCTCGCACCAGCTCAATTGGCGCGTATGAGCTCATCGCGCCCGCCGTCGACCTCGACGTCGTCAAAAACCCCTTCTCATGCTCGTCGTCGTTCAAACCCAGCCATGGAGAGCATCTACGCCATCGCATTTGGCCTCGGCCTTCGAGCAGTCCTCACCTTCGCAACCCACCGCGACTTCAAAATCGAAGGTCCCCTCGTCGGTCTTTGGGAGGGTGTCGTCACTCTCCACTTCATGAAGAAAATGCCCTCCTCGTTCGACCCCTACATCGCCTGGGGTGTACGCATGTTCATCGACTTCCTGGTCACCGAAAGCGTCTCGAGGATGGTGCTAGTCATCATCTGGAGTGGCTTAGGGATGGTGCTGGCCGACGTCGCGCCTTCCATTTGGTTCGACGTCGGACTGCACAGGCCCTGGAGGCGAATTCGACGGGACCTCTACACCCTGTACTCGATGACCCCCAACATGCCACAGATAATCCCCCGAGCCCGTGTCGTCCGCTTCTCTCGTTCAGGCTCCAGTATCGACATCATTCCCTCATTGACCCAGTCGCGCTCTCGAAGTCGAAGCTCACGCTTGAGCTACCCCGAAATCGAGCGTGACGAGCCAAGGTCGACTATCTCCGACGCCAACCCTCCTGAATCCGTTATCGAAGAGCGCACGGAGCCAACATCGGTGACTCGCAGACGAGTGGCTACTCCAAGCCAATACACCACAGGCTACACGACCGTTTCTGACGTAGAATCCGTAGCACGGGTTAGTCGCACCCCCTCAGCAGCCTCAGCCTCCATCCCCGCATCCGCCACCTCAACACCTCTCGTCCCCACAGTCCGTACCCGACGTGCCACAGTGTACCACCACGAACCCGTTTCTGGCACAGAAGGGTCACGCACCGGCGTCCTCTCTGCCTCTGCCTCTGTCACCGAAGACGAAGAAGAAGAGGGAGATGACCTGGACGTGGACAACCTTTCTTCCATTTTCTCTTCCAAACCCAGTACCCAAGGCACCCCCGAACAAAGAGACTGGGACCTCGAGTCTTCCATCGAAAGTGCACCCGAAATCGATGCAGAGGAGGAAGTGGCTATCGCACAGCAGCACGACTTGGCTGCGTCTGCTGCCGTAGCCGCTGCCGCCCGTGCTGCTAAGAAGGACGAAGAGGAGCCAACACCGAGAGCCAGGCCTATGTATCTCCCACCCACCCCATCGGACTCTGCGGCGAAGTGGGAATTGTCTTATGTCAAGGATGATGTTGTCCTACCACCCCCTGCGGCTACGTTGCAACAGATACCGGATGATGACGCAGAGGATTGGGATCGTGCTACCACCGTCAGCAAGAGCTCGAGCAAAGCGGGAGACAAGGATAGGGAAAAGGAGAGAGAGCGGAGGAGGGCCGAGAGGAGGGCCGAGAGGGAGAAAGAGAGGCAACGGATCAAACAGAAGGCAAAAGAGAAGGCCAAGGAGCAGGAGGAAAACGATGATATCCCACCCCCAACCCCAGCAAAGGACGACCTCCCTCCAAAATACCGAAAAAGCTCGTCCACACTCTCGCGCAACACCCAAACCCAAACTCTCACCCAGCACACGCCCATGAGCACCAACTCCCTCGGACTCGAAACTGCACCTGAAGAGCTTCCTCTGGGAGTCTCAACCGCTGCTGCTGCTGCAACTGCCGTTGGGGGACTCGACAGCGATTGGAAGTTGGAGACACCCGTTTCTCAGGATAATATCCGCCACGACCAGTATAACGACCCACACCGCGACGACGCTACGAATACCCTCTTTGGGGGCGACGATGATGACATGTACTTGGACGAAGAGACCTCCCGCATCCGGAGAGAAGAGTATTTTAGGGAAGCCGGGAGCGCTGTGGGCGGCTACGAACAGAGGGACTCTCGGGACTTTAATGCTTTCCTCCAGGAACAAGAGGAGGAAGAGGAGAGGAGGAAGTTTGAGAAGGAGAAGGAAGACGAGAGGAGGAAGAAGGAGGAGAGGAGGGAGAAGAGGAGGTTGAAGAAGGAGGCTGAGGCGAAGAAAGCCAAGGAGGAAGAGGAGGCGAAAGCCGCTGCTGAAGCTGAAGCTGCGAGGCAGGTAGAAGAGGCGAGGCTAGCCAAGGAGGCTGAGGTTGCACGGCTTGCAGCTGAAGAAGCAGAGAAGAAGCGAGTTCAAGCTGAGGAGGAGGAACGTCGACGACTTGCACAGGAGGCCGCTGAGAAGAGGAGACAGGAAGAGGAGGCGGAAGCAGAGAAAAATCGTTTGGAAGCTGAAGAGGCTGAGAAGGCACGAGTTGCTGCCGAGGAAGCAGAGCGAGAACGTGTGGCGGCTGAAGAGGCGGAGAAGGCACGACTCGCCGCTGAGGAAGCCGAACGCCAACGCATCGCCGCTGAAGAGGAAGCCGAAAGGCAACGTCTAGCGGCTGAAGAGGCTGA
>JANBPK010001489.1:0-72679 GCA_027579435.1 Candolleomyces eurysporus
TCAACGGGGCGTGTCGTACGTGAGGTGGACGGCCGGGGGGACGGGGAGGGTCGAGGGCTTCCCCCGGAAGAACCCCCAAAATTCCAAGTTCCGTGAATGATACCAAGATCTTGGTTGGCGAAGTAGCTGAACAGCCCTCGTGTTAGGTCAAGACCGCCATAAGGACACCCGGGACACTGCAATGCGATTTACCCCCACATCAGCAAAAGTTATTTGAGGAACAAGAATATTAATCCACTTACGAGGTCCATAATACGGGCAGTCGCAGTCCTGCCGCCATAAGAGATGGTAATCGACTCTCCGCAATGCGCACGATTATTCCATTGCTATCAAGAAAAGCCAAAAATCAGCAAACACAGTTCAGCATTGTTGGACACGGAATCACTCACAGCCGCATTTAGAGCAACGATCTGACGAACAAAGGACAAAGCAAAGTTTTTCATCAGTCAACGAGCGCAGCATCAAAACAAAGTAACACTCACAAAGTCACTGTTGGTGTTCACCTCCCCGCAAGCGCCGAGGCCTGCATCGTAGAACGAAAAGCGCGCATTGTCAAAACGCTTAACCAAGCGATGAGGCGGCGCGCTGTTGCCGTTTCCGTCCTCGGAGGCAAGCTCGCGGAGCGTGAAATTCTGCATACGCGTGGGCTCCGATCCGTCGTCCGCGACAGTATTCAGAGGGACTGCATGGGCCTGCAGTACGCCCAAAACAATGAAGGACGCAGATAAGAGGAGATTCCAAGCGTTGAAGGCTAGCATGGTGATGGGCGATCCGCAGAGGTGCAGGACGGGTAAGCTCGTCTCCCAGTTAGGTAGGTGGGTGTCGCGAAATGAAAAAGCACGAAGTGGAGAGGCCAAGGGAGCGCGTCGCACAACGGGGGGGGAGAGAGGGTCACCAAGAGCAGCAGAAGGCTGGAAGCTTGGGGGGGGAAGGGGCAGCTGGGGGCAGCAGCAGCAGCAGCTTCTAGGGTCAAATTTTCCTAGCCCTTTCTATAGGATTTCTGAAAGGCGGACTCAGCCGCGAGGGTCGCACGCGCAGCGCAAACCACGAGTTTTCGGCCGCCCCGAGAAAATAAATAAAATAGATGTCAAAAAGCGGCGCTGGACCTTCAAATGAAGGAGACCGATGGGACGGCGAGGGACGACGGACGTCAGATGTGACAAAAATAATTAACAGAAAAAGGTCCCGTCGGAACGACCGCCCTGCCCTCCGCCCTAAATCGATAACCTCGCTTTACCCAGGGTTTCCAGACACAAAGCAAGTTTATGAAACTCTTTGGGGTTGTCTTTCCAAATGAGTTAAACGTGTAACGCGCATGGTCCTAACGGCAACACCTTGGTAAGTCGAAGTTTCCAGCCAAAAAGAGAGAAATCGCGTCTTAACAGCAACAATTCTGAATGGAGTTACCGAAGAAAAACTCGGCGGAAGCCTTCGGATACAAAATCCACGGACTAGAACGGAATTCGAGGGTGTCTTTGCCAGAAGTCTGAGGCGTCTCGAAGTTATCGATGATGTCAAAAGAAAATTGGTCACCAAGGGCGTCGATTATCTCAGCGTCCAACGGAGCTGAGCGTGTGATGCTTCGGCGGGCGCGTGTTGATCCACGCCGCTGCACGCAGGCAACTGGGCGCCCCGTTTCCCTCTGTGACTTGCAGCGTGCTTGGGAAAATCTGGAGAATTAAGGATACACATTAAATGGTATTAATCTCACTCTACAACACCCCAATGCAAATACTTAGGTAAACGGAAGGACATGTTCTAGTCCAATTTTATCTTGGATGGAGGTTCGACGATCGTTGTCTGTCATGAAAAACGCATTGGTTAACGCGTGTTTGAGAATGGAAGCAAACTTTAAAAGTGCTTACCGAAACGAATTTGAGGACTTCATCGAGGACGAGCACGGGTACACTAAGCCAGAGGACAGCTTTCCATTCGTCCCAGTTCAAGGGAGTAATTGCGAAAATTTTCTGGTGGATAAAGTTTGGGGTTAGTAACGTGAAGTACTTCCGACGTCGTCCCGACAAAGCAATGCCCAACAATAAAAACAAACAAAAATAAAGAGAAGGAGACTCACGGTGAAGAAGGGCACATAGAGAATCATGAAGTGCAAAGACATGCTCAAGGTGATTGCGTAAACCAGGTACATGTTCTTCCAGACAGGCAGGCGGAGCAGACTCTCATTCTCGGAAAGCGAGTTCATGGCGTTGAACATCTCAACAGTCACCAGGATGGACAAGCTGATCGTAGTCGCGCGCTGAGCCATGACATTAGTGAACATTTCACATCCAATTTGCGGGAACTGCGCCGAGCATTCATGGAAATGCGTCTGATATCATAATAAATAAAGTTAGCAATAATGATGCGGAGAGCTTGGAAATGAAGCAATCACTCACCAACTGGTAGAACGAGATTTGCGGACCACCCTGATAGAAGACGAACCACCACGCATAGCCCGCGACGGTCGCTACACCGACGTAGATTCCAACGACGAGATATCGGAAGAACAACCATTTGCCAACCAGGGGTTCGCGGCTGTCCCTGGGAGGAACCCGCATGATGGAATGGTCCGGCGGATTGAAACCGAGAGCAGTCGCAGGTAAGCTGTCCGTCACCAAGTTGACCCAGAGTAGTTGCACAGGGATGAGCGCCTCTGGCATTCCCAGCAGAACTGTCAGGAAGATGCTATAGATGGAGAAAGGCGGGAGTAAGCGCCTGTCCACGGAGTGCGAGCATAAAAATTTGAGGCTCACCTGACGACCTCGCCGATGTTCGAGGAGACTGTTACGAGAACATCAGAAATCGTAGAGGAAAACACCAAGTNAAAAAAGGCTTACTGAGGTATCGGATGAATTGCTTAGTGTTGTTGTAAATCAATCGTCCCTCTTCAACGGCTTTCTCGATGGTCGCAAAGTTGGAATCGGCGAGAACCATGTCCGCGGCCAATTTCGCAACGTCGGTTCCGCTACCCATGGCAACACCAATGTCGGCCTTCTTCAACGCAGGGGCATCATTGACACCATCACCAGTCTACAGCCAAGATGAATACCGAAAGAGCTTTTAATAGATTGATCAACAAGACATACCATCGCGACAACCAACCCGAGCCCTTGAAGCAAGTCCACAAGCTGACTCTTGTGCGAGGGCTCTGTCCTCGAAAAGAGGCTAGCCTTCTTCACAGCTTCAATCTTCTGCTCATGCGTCAAAGCATCCAATTCCTTCCCAGTATAACTCTTGCCAGTCAAATCTTCATCTTGTCCAAAGATACCAATCTGCCTGCAAATCGTCTCCGCAGTACCCTTGTTGTCTCCGGTAATGCAAATAACTCGGATACCAGCGGCTTTGCAATTGGCTACAGCTTCGCGAACTTCGGGGCGAGGAGGGTCCAACATTCCGACGAGCGAGACGAAGGTAAGGTCTTTCTCGAAACGGGCGTAGTCTGCGGTGCTTTCCGAGCGGTAGTGAGAAGAGTCGATGTCCTGAACGTTGACGTATGCCAAAGCGAGGGTTCGCAGGCCATTGGCACCGTACGATACAGTTCGCTCAAGCAGGGCAGCGCGGAGCTGGGGAGAGAGAGGGATTGTCTTGCCATTGACGAGGATGGATGTGCACTTCTCCAACACGGATTCGGGCGCGCCTTTAACGAAAAGAGAACCAGACCCGTTGAGCTTGACGAGAACAGACATCATCTTGCGGTCTCGAGAGAACTCGAAGGTGAGGAGACGAGGGATTTGGCTCGCAAAGTAATCGTTGACTGCATTAGCCCGGGAGGTGGTATCTTTCTTGTCCAGGGAAGATGTATACGAGGCGTCGCGGCAGCCAATCTTTTCGACGAGGACTTTGAGAGCGGCTTCGGTGGGCTCGCCGACGTTGGAGTACTGGTCCTTGTCCTGGCGATTGACGTCAGTCATTAATTAAAAGACAATTAGCAAGCCGACATACCGCATTGTAGACTATTTTTGCGTCATTACAAAGGGAGGCAATTTCGGCGAGCCGTTGGATGGGGTCTGCCTGGAGTTCAGCAGAGGCAATTTTGCCATCAGCAGAATACACCGACCCGATAGGTGAGAAAGTAGTCCCTTCGACGGTGTATTCTCGAATGGCGCCGGCTGGGTCAACTGTCAAGAACTGCCACGCGGCTGAGTAAGTACAACGGATTTAGCAGATAACCAAGGGAAGCTTACCTTTGAGACGCTCATCTGGTTTGTAGTCAGAGTACCCGTCTTATCCGAGCAAATGACGTTCGTGCATCCCAAGGTCTCGACGCTAGGCAAGTTGCGGACAATCGCGTTCTTCTGAGCCATCTTCTTCGTGCCGAGAGCCAAGCAAGCCGTAATAACAGCGGCGAGACCTTCCGGAATAGCCGCAACGGCGAGGGCTACAGCAATCTTCAGGTAGTAGATAGCACCCTTGAGAACACCGTGGTGCGAAGGATCCCAGAAATGCCTGAAATTGACGACCCAAACAAGGATGCAAATGACGGTGATGACCTTGGCCAGCATGTCACCGAAATCGTCGAGCTTGCGTTTAAGAGGCGTCTTCTCGGAGATTTGGGCGGAAATGGATTTGTGGATATCACCAATTGCAGTGCTCTCGCCAGTGAATACGACCAATGCTTTCGCTGTCCCATTAACGACAGTAGTTCCGGAGAACAAGATGTTGGTCATGTCCTGCTTGACGGCCTTGTCATCGCGAACGACGTCTGTCGACTTGTGAACGCTGACGCTCTCGCCGGTGAGAATAGCCTGGTCGATTCGGAAACTGCTTGACGAAATGGAGAGGAGGCGGCAGTCCGCAGGAATCTTGTCCCCGACAGCGACGGAAATGATGTCTCCCGGAACAAGTTCAGAGGCGTGGATTCGAGAAATGACTCCAGAACGGATGACTTTGGCCTCGTCTGGGGAGTATTCTTTCAAAGCCTGGGAGAGAGGAGGTTAGAAGCGCGATGGAATAGTTGCAATAACTGGCGTACATCAATTGCCTGCTCGGCACTGGATTCCTGTACCACTCCGACAGTTGCATTGGCCACAAGAATGAGCAGGATGACCAGAGGCTCTACAAACGCGCCTCCCCAGCTCGAGTCCGACGAGTCTTCAAAGAGTGCAAGCACAAAGGAGACGACGGCGGAGCCCAGCAGAATGAGGACCAATTGGTCCTTGAACTGCTCGAGAATGAGCTCCCATAATGGCGTTGGAGGGTCTTCCGGAAGAACTGGGAGAGCAAGAGATGAAAAGCTGTTCTGGGCCAGAAGAAAGTTGAAATTGAATATGACCTACCGTTTTTCCCATACAATTGAGCATGTTTGGAAACTTGAGCAGCGTCTAGGCCGCTGTCCGGATCGACATGGTAAAATTCAAGGATTTCCTCGGCGGGTTTGGTCCAAGGAGCCTCCATTCAAAAGACCAACGGTGAAGCTGGCTCTATGGCAGAATCTAAAGAGGAGAGGAAAAAGTTTGGGGAAAAGAAGAGAAAGGTCGAGAAATCCGTAGGGCCACATAGCCGGCTTGCTGAGAAACGTGCGAACACTGACGTGGCGCACTGCACCTGGACTCGAGATACGGCCAGACGGGCCACCTGCCACTGAATTAATGAGAATTTAATGCTCCGAGAGACTTCAGAGGGCCATACAGCCATTCCCGAGGCCCCTGGCCGCTGGATGAGTTGCCTTGGACGGGAGGCCCCTGACCTGCTCGTCCCTCGGCAACCTGCCGCCACTAGGCCTTGGACAAACAAAGGTCAATAGTCTTGATTATTGACTCAGGTGTTTCGTCGCCTGCGGGTCTTGAAATCGAATATCACGACCGCGGATTCAGTCACTCTTTGGGTCGTCGTCGCCGTCCTCCGCGACTGTCAGCCACCATTCCGAGTCGACATGGGCAACTCCTCGTCGTCCAGTCGTAATCACGAGGAAACCGTTGATTACGGTGCCCTCGTGCCCCAGGGAGTCTATACCGGCGCACGAGATTGGAATCAATCGGTCGTTGCTCAGCTTATTGTTGCAAGAAAGTTGGCACCCTTCTATCGCCCCCTCGAGGAGTACGAAGAAGCCTGGGACGACGACCAGGTCCTGGCCGCGCGAAAGGAGCTGCCTGACGGAGGGGAGAACAATAGCGAGACGGCTGGCCGGGCTGAGCCGAGCAAGTCCAGTCACAGCAAACGCCCAAGCGCCGGCAAGGAGTTCAGGCCAGAGGTTGGAGTGTATCGCGGTGCCGTCGAATGCCCCATTTGCTTTCTCGTGAGTCCCCAGCTTGCCAGCCCTCCTCCTGAACGCCTTTAATTACGTCATCTCTCTTAGTACTATCCTCCTAATATCAACCATTCGAGATGCTGCGACCAGGCTATTTGCACAGAGTGCTTTGTCCAGATTAAACGAGCAGAGCCCACCACGACCCACATCGTCTCCGAACCCGCTGCTTGCCCATACTGCGTCCAAGATAACTTTGGAATCGTTTACACCCCTCCTCCTTGGCGCTCAGGCATAGCAAGCGATGGTGCGCCTCTCTTATCACTCGCTGATGTGTCTCGGGCACAGGCCCAGGCTTCTGTCCCAACCCACAAACGGCGACAGAAGAGTTACAGCGCAGACAGCCCAGAGGTCGTGACCATTGGTGTGTTCCATCATCTCACTGCCCGGCGTATCAGCTTCTCACTCAGCACTAGATCACATTCGACCTGATTGGGAGGCGAAACTGGCGGCTGTACGGGCAGCCGTTGCGCGACGTGCTAATCGAAGAATTATTATGCGGCAGGTCGGCGACAGGTTGATACCTGTCGGAATTGGACGGATTCAGACCCCCGAAGAGGCCGCTGCGGAGACTGCCAATGGAGGTAGTAGAAGGCGAAGGCATCAACATAACGTCAACGGGGCTGGGGAACAGTATGTTGGGGTATCTGGTCAAGATTTGGAAGAGGTATGTGGGTGTCACATTGGAGATGAACACTCTTGCTAACCAAGTGTTAGTTGATGCTGATGGAGGCTATGAGACTATCTCTCATTGATCATGAGGAACACCAGCGAAAGGAAGCTGATGAGCGAAGGAAGAAGGAAGAAGCTGAGAGGGCAGCTGGAGGACAGGGAGGCTCATCGCAGGGTGAGACGGGATCAGCACAGCCAACGATATCGACCTCATCTAGTTCCTTGCCTGTGAACTCATCTGGTCATGGCTCTGGGTCAACTTCACGAAGTCGAACACCCGAACCGTCTTCTTCGTGGACCAGCAGATCACCTCCTCCATTCAGCACATTGAATGCTGCCCTTCTCTCTTCTGGAACTGCGTCTGCCTTCTTGAACTCTTCCCGACCGCCTATTGTCTCTTCGACTGAACCAGTCCCCGTGCCAGCTATTAGCGTGCAGGATGGTCCATCAGGTGCTGCCTTGTCGACAAATTCGACGTCTTCATTACCTGGTGAATTTCCTCTTCCTTCTCCTTCCACATCCTCAACGATTTCTCATTCACCGTCTACCTATGTTAACTTGCCATCCTCGCCGGAACAAGACCCCGAACAGAGTGCACCGACTACCACCTTGAAGACGGACGCAGCGAGAGGTGCGGAAAACGACACGATGTCTTCGAATAGTGCATCGACAACGAGCTAGACGGCAAGGTAACACTATCCGTTTGCTCAGCTCGTCAGCTCGACTTAAACGCCTTTCTTTTCGTCATTCTCGCCAGCTCTTTCGGCACCCCCAAGGCTTCGTCGGGAATACGCGCAGGATTAACCGCGCACGAAGGATGAGTTTTCTTCCTGTGCATCCGCTATACCCTGCTCTAGCGCGGCTTTCGCATTTCCAGGCTCTCTCCCCCTCCCTCTCCTCACCGATTATTTTTTGATGACACTTCACGATCTTATGGTGCTGTATCACAACTCTCACATTCATCCACACATACATCCAATGTTGCCTTCCTTTGCTTTCAATGCCACATCATCACGCCCCAATGCCCTCTACCTACTCCACTGCATCTTGTCGTTGTCATTGCCGCCCGCCTCTTGGTCGGGCTGCTTTTCGCTTGGTTTTTGTAGTAGCATTAGGGCGTTCCCTCCTCTCCCTGTGCAAACGGTACAACAAACCCTGCCATATGACCAACCGACTACCTCTTACCCCCCTCTCTCCCTCCCTCTCTACCTAGCTATTTAATGCCTTTCTCATTCCTTCTTTTCTCCTTCGGCTCATTCGATCACATACGTTCCCTCGTTTCTTCCGAGTCAGTTCGTCACCTTTTTTTTTTCTTCTACTCCTTTCGTCTTCGACTGGTTGCTTTCCATATTTTTCTTTCGCCTCGTATCTCTCTCTCTCTCTCCCTCTCCTCATGTGTAACAACAACTATCTAGACCTTATCGATATCATTGACAGCACATCATACTTTGCCTTTTTAGTGTGAGATGTATAACGTCGTAGGTGATTTCGAGGATGGGTAAGACTTGTGCCGGGCAACGACGATGAAGTGCTCCTGCTTAGAGCTAGCAATGTACTCGAGCTCCGGGGCGTCGATGTGGCATTAACAACCCACCGTACTTTACCTTTTGATGCCAGACAGACCTGGTGTTTTGAGGATGTGTGATACCGTTCAACGGCGATACAGTGCTCCTGCTCAGCGCTGAGAACCAGCAATGTACTCGAGCTGGAATTTAGAACCATAAACGTCGATGTGACGAAGTCGACGTCGACACGTTTCGAATCCCCACCGGATAGCATGACGGGGCGGGTGGCTCAGTCCCTGTGGTCGGAAAATTGTAGATAGAGTATTCATATAACGACGGGGAATCACTCGAAACGAGAAAAAGGAATAATTAGGTAGAGATGCGATTAATCACGCGTGTATATAAAAAGGATAGATTACTGCGACTACGCTTCATGCAGGTGTCGTCGTATCAAACCAATCTTCCCATTTTTGACCGTGTATCATTCAGAGATGACATGGGGGTCCAAGCGCTATCACTACTACTTGGAGCCAGACGGCCTGTCCGCTGCCCAGATCGGTTTCGCGGCCTCTGGGTTGCCCGCACCGGCAGCTGCCTGCGAAGGGGTGAGAAGCATGTCAGTAAACCGGTCAGACAGGCTGTCAGCCCAAAATAAATTTTAATGGAAGGATGAAAGAAAAAAAAAAGAGGAGAAGGGATGGAAGCCCTTGAGCCTTATGAAAGAACAATGAAAGTGGAGAAAATGTCACAGCTGGCGATCTCCCTGTGAAAAGACACTCATAAATGGGATTCCGGATGGGTACGTGTCTGTCCAATTTGACATCGCGCGCCCAAGGACAGTGGAGCGGAACCATGGCCCAGCCCCGAAGGGTGAAATGATAGAGTTATAAGGTGAAGTGAGTGGCGTAAACTTCCAGAAACTGGGAAGTGAAAAAAGCAGCAAAGAACAGAACAGAGAATAGAACAGAACAAGGGTAGCAATTCAACCCCGCACTCACCTGTGCTTCGACCTGTTTCTTCATCTCTGCTTCGCGAGCCAGACGAGCGGCTCGTGCAGCATCGACTTTCCGCCTCAGATCAGGCGCCATTTCCTAGAGAGGACAGTAGGGAAGGGAAGAAACATGGCCAAATCAGTATCGGTATCAAATGCGATTCTGTGGCAAAAAAAACAGGGAGATAGATGGAGATGGGTAGCACCAAATATATAGGTAGGTTGCTCGGAATAGAGTAAGCAAGGAAATAATAAATGAAAAACCTCGATTGAGTGAGTCACACCAAAAAGGGTAACGGAATTCCGAGAAAGAGCATCCATCCGTTCATGAAAGCATAGGAGGCTCTGATACAACAGTAGCAACAGCGAAGCCGCGCACCACTACCATTCCCCACCAATTAGAAGGTGAAGAAGGCCACGAGACTGAGGGAGAAGTGGAAGATGGAAGACGATGGAAGTTGAAAGAAGTGGCAGTAGTAGCATTCATTCACCCATAAATGAATGAGCCAATGAATGAATTGAAACCAACAACACCTGAGCAACAGAGCTCACAACGGTGGGGATCCATACAAATGTGATAGAATCACGAAACGCGGGCGATGGCCACAACTCAAAGAACCTCAGGCTCGCGTGCAAGCACTCCTTCGTCCGTCGGAATCGCACCCTAGCCCGGAGTTTCTCCGGAAGTGACCACAGCCATAGGCTAAGGTTCAAGGGTCTAAACCAGCACGCATGCTCAGTGCTAAGATCAGCTATCATCCGTTGTCGTTAGCTCAGCAACGGAGACCAGCACAGTGCTAGACCCGGCCCAAAAAAGAAAGAAGAAGAACAAACAAAGGAAAGACAGCGATAATGGGAGAAGATTTAACAACTCCGTTGGCAGTGGATGGGTGGCTATCCAGAAGCCTGGTCCTGAGCCCCTAGACCCTTCCGGTAAACGCCATAACGAACAGTCAGACAGAGTAATGTCCGTCATGCGTTTCTGCCAGAACCAGAAGAATGTGTGATGATTGGATTCCACAGTACGTCTCGGAGGGATTCTTCGCCGATCCGGGTCCACGCTATGATGGCGTCACGCAGATCCTCTCCAGCCTATTGCCACGCCCACGGAAAAAAAGAGCGAGGAGAGAAAGTGTTTTGAGAGGGACACTCACATTATACAGTTGCTCCTCGGTCGGCGTCGTCACTAGAGGGTTGATAAGAATGCGGGAGAGCCAAGCGTCAGCCAACGTCATACGGTCAAAAAAAAAACGAGTAGATCAGAAAATTGGGCGTCTCTTGAAACCCAATCTCATGACTGTCGATGTGGTCATGGGTGAACAGTCAAGAAGGAAGTGTCTGAGAAGTCTCCGACCACAACGAACCTTTCATAAGAGTGTACCCAACACCCATCACTGAAGACGCCCGATCGTGGTATGTATGGAAAGCAAAGAACACCGGCAGAGATAGGGAATGCGAGTTAGGTAAGATAGAGAAGACGCAAAGTCAATCAACAAGGCGCCAGATAAGCCATGTCAAGAGCATCGACATCAAAAGATGATGATTCGAATTCGAATTATAGGAGGAGATCGTGTTCGCAGCAGCAGAATCATGCACAGCGCCCAAAGCGTCCGTGTAAAGAGATCACCCACCCACCCACCGTTAAAGATCGGTTTGGGGAGGTGACACACAGGCAGGTCGCACAGGGTAGATAAGTAAAGATAGGGTTCCATTGTCCACATAGAAGAAGCAGCAAGCGCGGGTGCCCCGGGTCGGTTTGGCCCCCGTCACAGCGTTTGATGACGATGCGGTTACAGTGATAGCCAGACGAGACACGTCGGAAAAAGAGGCCACGGTGAACACGGAGGTTCGTTCGTAAGACCCAAAGGCGTTCCCAGCAGAATATCAGAACCAACCCCACAAATACCAGCGAAGCGAAAAGCCGTATTTTTCATTGATTCAAACCAATGCCGAAATGGTTGAAGCCGCGAACGAGATAGATTCGTCGAGTTCCCATGAATATAAACGCCCACATAGAAGGAAGGTGGAGCACCAGTAGCAGGGGTGATACGCGAGAGGTAGTTCGTTTGCAAAGGAAAGAGGAAAATTAATTCAACCCGTGAGCTGGCTAGGCTGAACGAGGCGATTTAGGTGGTACTCACGGATAGTAGTCAACCCCGTCCATCTCACCCAAGGAAAGTTTGACATCTTCAAAGGTGGTTTCTTGTTTACGTATGTGCTAAATGCGAGACGTTAGAGAGGTAGGTTGAATGAAGGGCAGCGGCGTGGAGGACGTTGAAGAGGTCAATGGACAAGACGCGTTCGCGGGTCGGCAGTTTCAGTCGGAATTGATTCCGACTCCGCTTCAAGCAACCTTCACATCATCCTTGGCGTGCGGATCCAATTTTATATTCGTTTTGGGTGATAATTTGACCCAATGCAATGTATTACGACGGTAGCGAGCAAGCAAAGCGAATAATGCGATGTACAGTAGCAACGACCATGACCATGTAATAGACAAACAGTACGTATAATGAAGGTTGTGCAAACGAAAAATGGCGTACACGNAAAAGAACGACGACGAAGAACGAATATATAGTGACAGAATGGCAGACCCAGCATGCAAAAACGAAGAACGGAGGGAGAAAGAGTCCTCATGAAGAATGATCATCTCTTAAACTGAACATTTTTCTTGTTGAAGGCAAAAGGTCCTTCATAGTGGAAACAAAAGACCGCTTTCTCGTTCTTGCGAACCCAGCGAGGTCGCTCTCTTTCCGACTCTTCTCTTCAATCCTCGCCAACTCCTCTGCCCATTCACGCTCAAGGTCTTCACCAGTTGCGTCTACCTGAGAAACTCCCGTAGGGTTGAAACTCGATGGTGGGGGCCGGGGTTGACCTCGAGGATTAGAAGTTGAATGCGGCTTTTGAGCACCTTGAGGTGCCCGTGGTCGTTGTTGCTCCTGGTCTCCTCCATACTTGCTTACATCCCGGTAAAACTCCTCCTCATCGGCGCTGCTGTCCCCCTTTATCCGATGCGACCCTTTCCTCCGCTTCTTCTCCCCACTCGATACACTCGAGGAACTAGCGGTCGTGTTCGTGCTACAAGTGCTTGTCATTCCAGCATTGGCACTCGCAGTCCCCCGTTTAGAGGACCCAGAAGACGACGAATGGTTCTTCAGCGGTGGGGCCGACACAGCCCAGAAACTGCTGCTGCTCAGCTTGCCACTGCTTGAAGATCGATTATTCTTCGAGATGTTCGATGATGTAGCCACGTTACTGATTTGGCTTGAAACACCGGGCTCGCTCATCCCCAAGGATATCGGCAGACCCATGGCGCCCCATCCCACCTCCGATCTCCTCTTTTTGTGCGGTTCCCCAACGTTCTTGAAGCTCGATTTATCCCGAGGTCCAGCGCTCGTATGGGGCCGACGAGGCGTCTTCGCTCTGGCGGATGAGGAGGAGCCACCGATATGGGTAGATATCCCATCACCCCTGTACGGTGCAGGGGAAGGAGGGATATCCTCACCCCTCTCTGGCCTCAACCTCCTCGGAGACTTGGACTTTGACCGCAAAGTGGAGTCATTCACACGTCCCGATTCCACCAACTCGGCATAGGTCGCCTGCGCATTCTGACGCTCTTGTTCACTCGTGGAAACCACCACCAACTCCTTCTCTGCCAATTCAATCGTATCCGTCCCGCCAACCGGGGAAGAGACCGAGATCTGTAAGATGCAAAAGAGGAAAGGACGAAAAATGGAGTTAGCACACGAAATTTTCGGATCAGAGACACAAAGTAGCCACGCGGTGTTAATTGGAACCCAACACGCGCAGTGAAAGAAGAAGATTTGGAAGGAGCAAGTATACGAAAGATAGAATCACCTTGACGCGAATAAAATACTTGACAGAAACTAGGTCCGAAGATATTGTTTCTCCGATTGCCCAGCGACTGTGCGATTTCGAAGTCGGCCACTCAAGCGTGAGCGTCTGACTCCAAACGCCGTTGGCATCTCGTGTGAACTGGTCGCATTCAGTGCCAACAATCGGGTTGACGACGACTTTTGCCGGTGGGGAAGAAGCCGCAGTTGATACTGTCGGTGTTGTTTGACCAGAAGTATGATGAGGGGGATTATGAGGGATTTCTGGGAGTGGTGGGGGTGGTGATGATGATGACAAAAGTGGTGCATCAGAAGTAAATGAGAATAAGGATACGGTGGAAGGATTCACGGTGTCGGGAGTGATGGTTGGATTCGATGCTAGTGATTCAGTGGACTGAGTCGGTTCAAACTGATGCGAGGGGATTGCGGATTCTGCTGCATATGATGGAACATGAGGAGGAATGCGTTGTGGTGAGGATGCTGAAATTTGCCGTGAGGGGGAGAAATATGAGCCATGAGAACTAGACAGGTTGTTTGACTGTGACGATGAGGATGGTGGGGTGCTGGGCTGTGACCGGGAGGATGATGACTGGCTTGAAGAGGGGATAGCTATTGGCGGGGAGGGGGTCTGGGGGTCAAGAAGCTGTATCCGCCTCTCGACATGGAGGACGGCGTTCTTAATTATCACGTTGGGTTCCACTGGCTGCAGCTGCAGAGGAACGGAGACGTTTTCGGACGGCCCGACAGGAGATGTGGGTACTTGGAGCGAGTAGCGTATCCGTGGGGCGCGTGGTTTGCTTGTGCATTTATCAAGCGGAGCGGAGGGTTCAGAGAGTGTTGGTGGAAGCCTTGGGAGGTCGAACCGCGTCAACGGCAGCTCGAAATGGCGGATTTGGCGGAAGCCAACGCCGGTGATGGGGACATGCGTAAGTACTGCGAGGACGTTAGGATTTGGGCTACAGTGTGATAGGGAATACGCGCACCTGCTTCCACCCTCCATGTGCAGCGGTAGTCGACGAAGACAGCGGTGCTGAAGCCGGCAACGTTGGACGGCAGGGTGATGCGAAACGGGTACTCGAGAACGCCGATGGGCTCGTAGTCGACATCGTCGGGCTTGGACCAGAGCACCTGGGTATAGTCCACGAGCAGCTTCGAGTTTGTGACGTTGACTCGGCCTATCCGGTGTTCATAGCAGCGCACGGAAATGGTAAGCGAGGTGCACGGCAAGAGCTTGAGGTCTGCATCGAGCTTTGTGCGGACAACTGACGGGACCATGAGCACGAAGACTGGAAGGGGCGTGAAGACACATACTGCCTTCGACGCGTATGGGGGTGAGGCCTAGAAAGCCGAGGTAGGGAAAGTATTTGCCACCCTGGTTACCTGCGGGGAGAACGTCAGCAACGACGGCGGGGACGGGGACGACGACGAGGGACCTTTTGTGGAGGACAGGATGAGCTGGACCATGAGGGCGGAGGGGGAGAAGGAAGGGAACGGGCGAAAAGGGAGAAGGCGAGTAGCATCTGGATAAAAACCCTTGGAATTGTTCAGAAGCACTCCCAACTATAATGATCCAAATGTCCCAGAAGTCTTCGATTCCGAGAATATCTATCTCCATCCGGCCCTCTTCTCCGGCCCTCCGGTGTTCGGGCTCTCTTTCGGCTCCGTCCGCGCTCCGGCTCTTCGCTGCTAGCTCGGACGATGCGCTGCCCCTCTCTACTCGACGACCACCATGCCCTCCTCCCTCTATGTGCCCGTCCTCCTGGGGGGGATGATCCTCACGGTGAGCTCAGTGTGTCTGTGTGCGTGTGCGAACGGTGCTCATCGTCCTCCAGGGATCCACAAATTCATTGTGGAGCAAGTGGCAGGTGCGCCAGCTGACAGACAGCCTTGACCCCAGCTGCTCATGCCCCTCTCGTCCAGGACATGCAATGCGTTGATAATTGCGCCGACCCAGACCCGTCCAAGCGTGTGCTGTACGAACAGCCCGTCTGGCAGACCCTGCAGATGTTCCGTACGTGAGCCTGCATTCTACCCCGCTTCTTGTCTCTCATCGAAGCGACCCAGTCGGAGAAATGCTCTGTCAGTCACAACGTGCTAGTGTCTTCATCAGGTTTCATTGACCCCCACGCATCTCCAAAGGTTTTCTGCCGGTTCTCTACGCATGGTTGAGAAGCCGATACCATGCCCGTGCCGTTAAGCTGGAAGAAGAGACCGAGCCCCTCACCGAACATGCAGACCAACCAGAACCTTTGCAAGGCTGGAAGTTCTTGCTCCTTTGGATACCTGCCGCTTGTGATCTCACCGGTACCACGGTATGCCGTTTCATCTGCATCTTCGCTCTGGCCTCATCTCCTTTTGTCTAGTTAATGAATATCGGGTTGCTCTATACGCCTGTCTCGATTTATCAGATGACGCGCGGCGCCCTCGTCCTATTCGTTGGAGTCTTCAGTGTTCTCTTCCTCAAGCGCCGTCTTTGGCTTTACCAGTTCAGTGCAACACTTGATTGATTCTCGACACCAAGTCTGAGCTCGATTATTTTAGATGGATCTCTCTCATCATCGTTATGAGCGGAGTCGCCTTGGTCGGCTACAGCGGCTCGCTTATCAAGGATGCGGTCAAGGATGCACTTGTTCCCCATTCTCTCCGTTCCCTGGCCTCCAGAGCCGCTCCGGTAACCGCGAAAGGAGAAGCTGAAGACCTCGGAAAAGTCCTTGTCGGTGCGATCTATCTTCCGCAAACAGCACTTTCAAATATACTGATTCTCGCGCTTATAGGCGTCTTCTTCATTCTTTTTGCCCAAATCTTGTAAGAATCTTTCCCGATTCTGACAATTCTGCGGATGTTAATTCATCTCCCTTTCTTAGCACCGCAACTCAATTCGTTGTCGAAGGTGTGCATGTTTGTGGCCACTCTAGTCTTACATATCACTCACGAGACTTCATGTAATTTTACAGAGAAGATTCTGGGTAAGTACCATACTAGGAGAGAGCTGTCAAAGTTTCCCTCCAGTTTTCCTGTCTTCTCTTGTCGGAGGCCGCTGATGTTACTCAACAGGTCGATACGCCGTATCTCCCCTCGTGGCTGTTGGCTTTGAGGGATTGTTTGGAACCATCTCAATTCTTATGCTGTTCCCGATTCTTACGATCCCTTCCGTCGCCGCAGCTTCTCCGTTCTTTGACCTTGGACGCGGATGGAGCCAAATGGTTAACACTCCGACGGTCATTTACTCCGGTATAGCGATTGCCATCAGCATCTCCCTTTTCAACTTCTTTGGTCTCAGCGTGACCCGACATGTGAGTGCTACTGCGAGGAGTTTGGCAGACACCTGCAGGACCCTAGCAATTTGGATCATCAGTCTGGGGTTGGGCTGGGAGAAGTTCTTGATCCCGATATCATTCCTTCAAGTTCTCGGGTTCTCTTTGCTCGTGTAAGTACCCGGCTTGTGTTTTTTTTTCTGCTATCTTGTTTACGTTGAGCTGACTCGGTATTTTTGATATCTTGGTTGTATACAGTTATGGAACGGTGAGTTTAAACCTTCTTGTCAATACAGACCTCTTCTCCACGTTTGTTTCCTTTTGGAAAGCACTGGAAAAGGGATACTGTCGGTTTTGTGCCGTCACAACGAAAAAACGTTGCTGACTCTATTGTTCTCGTCTTTCCTTTTTAATTATAGTTCGTGTTCAACAATCTGGTCAGACCACCTCCTTGCGTTCCGGGCCCTCCTCCCGCAGCCGCAGGACGAGACGAGGAAGAGAGGGAAGGTCTTCTCTCGGGAACCCTGGACGAAACAGCCGCTCTGCCCGCAGATCTGGGCCAGGGTGGGTACGATGTCGTTCCAGAGGGCCAGCACGCCTTGGCCGCCAATAAAGCGACTTCACCACAGCACCCACGGTCCGATTGAGTCCAGAGCCTTCCCAGGTCCACGGCGATCGTCAATTCGTATGTGAAGACTACATGATCCAGTTCAGCTGTTTTAGGATCCTTCCTGTGCTTTGGATGGCCGGTGCGATACATACCATACTTAGAGGGCATCATGATACAGTCTGCCTATATAATTTTTCTTCCTTGATGAGGTCCTTGTTTCCCTCTTGGTGCTTTCTTTATTTATTGCGCTAGTCATGTGGTCTTTGAGTTTCGCATCGTCAAGACCCTGCGTTTCAACGGGTTTTGGCTGACATTGTGGCTGAGGGATCGGGTGTTCGTCCGACTTTCTTGATACATAGAATTGCCACGTTCTTCCTAGACTCGTCTTCCTATCGTTCCACGCATCCTGTATGTACTATAGATTCATCCCAGTTGGTTTTCTAGCCCCGTATCAAGAGGTGATGTGATTTGAGACGAANCCCCCCGTCGTGTGGTGCCAGGAATCGCCGGATCGCCCGACGATGCAAGCAAGCACCATCTAACTCCCATTTGCTCATTGCCTCGAGGCTCAGGTTTCTGGTCTGGATGCGAGATAACCTTTACCGTGATGATGAGTTGATCCCATCGTCCGTCGATGTCGCTGAACCGAACAAGCCCTTCGATCTGGAGACAAACTCTGATTCGACCGCCCCCGCCCCATCTCGCCTCACAGTGCAAAATCCATCTCGTTGACGAGTTGATGACACTTCATACTGATACTGTCGCTGCGCTGAGTTACAAGTCGACGTTTGGGGAATCGACTTGTCTTGTTTCGATGATACTTCAGTTAAGATTTTGGATTTTTTGATTGCACAAGAGTTTGTTACAACAGCCGGTGCTAGCTAGAACAAAATTGGTCTCTCGCCACAGCCTTACCCAGTTCGAGATACGCCGTACGTACGCACGTAGGTGGTTTGCCGTCTCCGTGATAATATCAGATTGTGCACTGACTATTATATCGTTAGTGCTGGCGGCGGCCCTCCCTAGCTACAGCACCTTCCCGCGAACGAAGCGCAGAATTCTGGTTTCTGTATGACCCTGAGAGGCTCTCCTCCAAAACTACCAAATCTTTTTTGTTGTCAGCGGACGGACCGTTTGATTGGCTTGATGCAGTCAATTAAGGGTGGTCGCGTACGAACGACCGTCCACGTTGTGCTCCATGCACGCTGCAGATAGGCGAGAGTGGCGAGCGAGCGCGAGGTGTGACTGTTCCGGAAGTGGACGGACGGCTCACTGTTGGTACGCGGCGGCATGACCAGTTGGGGACTCTCGGAAAATTGGAAGATACTGTCAAGATTGTTCGTAAATGAAATTTGATTGCGGGAAAGCATGGAAGGGACGCTTATGAGGGCAGGAGAATATTTGCCATCTGCATGCGCGAGGGGCGAGACCACCGCCTATTCCGCTTTTCAGTAAAGACTTTGAAAATCTGGATGGGTGCTGGCGGAGCAAAACGGAAAAAAGGTATAGGCCTAGGCGTAGCACTCCAGCGAGGCGGCCGTCCCAGAAGCGAAGGACGCCCACGAAAGTCAAGTAGTGTTTGACCAAGTAAGAGTCACGGAATCAGCAGCCCCGGAGAAAGAAACATGACACAAGGTTGACAGCGATATTGGTCGCAAAAGGAAACTCCATAATGAAAAGAACTGCAAGCGTGTAATTGCGGTGTCAGAGTCGCGTGTGCATGTCGTCGGCTGAAGTTGTACATGACCCTCGAGAGAAGAGTCGACCAAGTTCCATAGAGCCTTTCACGCCTTTCAGAGCGGGCTTCCTTGCCTCTTGTTTTCAGCCGTAAAATTTTCCGGCTTTACTCCCAAGCCGAATGGCTTGGTCCAGAGATGAGGGTAGTGCGTCCAGTGACAGAAGAATAACTGTGTGTTCTCTTGTTACAAACGCTTTTGTATTCGCTTCTTCGAAGCGCGGCGAGTCGCCCCCGCGCAATTAAGTCGGTGCCGTCTGAATAAGATCTCATGTATTGTATAGTTATCGCTCAAAATACTCTGGATACAATAAACGCTAGGTGACTCAGCTGACCATAAATTTTTGTGCAAAACAGCGTAGTGTTTACTGCGGTGGGCATCTGTTATCTGGTTACTCCGTTTTAAAGGCCAAACGAAGGGAAGTAATTGAGCGTCAAAATACAAGACGAGCCAATCCTGGAAACGTGCTCACCCGTGGAGATATACAGCAATCCTTTGAGGAAATTTGCGGAATCTGGACCGGTTAGAATCTTCCTCAGATATTCCTTCACCTGACACAATTTTTTCAGACCAGGTAGGCGCCTGTCAGTGATTCTCAATTGACCACCAGTGGATGACCACTGATACTGTGTCAAGCCTCGGCCCATTAGCTGTCAAGGACCCTTTTAGATGACATCACAGCCGACAAAACCCTGCACTGGGCAGTACAGATGGTCAGCAGACCCTCAGGCCAGGTGGCAGCACAGACTTTACCTGGTGTCGTAAGTGCTGAGGACGTTTTGATGAGATGGAACTGCACACGCCTGCTGGTCATCACAAAACGCTGCTGTATGGGGCGGGAGAAGAACTACTGTTCCCAATCGATGGTCAGGATCTCATATCGCTGCTTCTACAGCCGCTTGCTGCGGTATGCGTTACGGACATGCAATACCGACGGTGATATTGCTTACCTTTCGTAACCTCAGTGCAAAAACATAAAGATAGGGTACTTATTCCTTAGCCGTGGGCGCCAAATGTTTCATAGATACAGTATGTCTGGCTCGTGGTAAGTGTGAGAGTATTCATTTTAGTTTGTGAGGGAAAGTTTCTACCCCGCATCACACTGCAAGTGTCACGTTCTTCCCGAAAGTAAGAACTTGATTGTCAGCCTGTGAAGGGTAGCATCTGACAGGATCGCGCTACATACTGCAATTTTAGGCGAATGAAGCGCATTTTGAGTGGTCACTGTTCAATATGTCTAAGCGTCAGAAGTGAAAGTTTGCATGTGTATTGTGAATAATTTGAACTTGAATAGGGAGATTAAACGTGCACTTACGAACAATGACAAGGGTAAACCTCGTGCTGCGCCTTGAATGCTTAACGAAAGGAGAAAAACGTGGTTGTTTAAACGACCTATAGGGAGAAATGTCTTGCGGACGAGTTTACCTTGACATGACACGCGGTGACAAACGTGAATCTTTGAAGGTTGAACTCGTTCCGCACCAGCAGCGTACACCGAGCGGTGCGAAAAGTCCTCCGTCGCCGGGTTGCAACGGCCTGTCGGACGGCTCACCGGGCCCGATTCGGAGCGTTGCATCCTCGCCGGCGAAGCGCCTTCTTTGAAAAGACTCCTTCGAAAAGTGACAAGGAAGATAGACAAACTTCGGTCTACTGGATTTGATGATAGTTTGTCTTGGCCCTTCGCGAAGGTCGTGATCAATGATCAAAGATCCCAATTTCGATAGGATAGGCGCTAGACTCCCACTAGCCAAGATTAATGAACCCTAGTCTGGGACGCCGTACAGTGGGATGCTTTCTCCCAGTCAGTTCACCATGAAATCAACAGGTAGCCGGGGCAACCGAGTCTGTTAGAAGGAATCTGGGACTATGAAGCACATAAGATCGTCATAGAAACTGAGCGCCCGACTTATCTGGGCCGATGGCTTCTTAGCTTCGTAGGTCGTGATGATACTCCGAGAGATATCATAATATATCGAGAACTCTTCCGTACTCGAGTACATGGTGCCCAAGGACCTGGGTGGCCGGATAGCAGAGTCCGCTCAAATCGAACGAAACCTGTGCACGATTGCTACCTTCCTGCCTCAAGGCAGTGAAGCCTAGTCAAAATTAGAACACTCCTTGAAGCCTGAGAGCTGGCAGTAAACAAAAAGGTTTAGAATTGCCCTTGCCATCGTGGCCACAGGGTGCTTCTCCCATTCATCCCTATCTTCCGTCCTCATCAGGTCCTTCGAGCGAGGAGTGTGAAGTAAGCGGCAAACGGTAGCTGTCGACAGAATTCCATAGCCAAGTCAATGTAGGCTGTCAGCGGTGCTGCGGTACAGGCTTCATCGTAGACATTCACGTCATCGATCACGTCGTCAAAAGTTCTGATGATACATGTTCTTTCCTGTCGAAGCACCTGCGGCTTGTAGGTAGAGCTCGAACAAATACACCCACCCACTCGCCCACAGCCAGGATGCAACGAGGCCGATTTTGATTTAGAAACATCGGCTGAGATCGCTAAAAACAAATTCTTCTTTAGTACTCTCTCCAATGGGAGGACTGATATAATGAGGCGCGGAATGGAAGCACACAGCGATGCCATTAGAGAATAGAATAGACACGGCCAAACCGCTCGCTTTGGGGAAGAACGAGGACCAATTTGGTTCTTCTGTCGCACAGACGGCGAAAGTGGTCATCTGAATCCAGACTTTCCCGCCAATTGAAACGGTATACCGTAATCGTAATTGCTGAACACTCGGCTCGATGAAGCTAGCAATAGAAAGGTAATTCCACATACTACAGACCGGGAGCATGTAGCTTCCGAGCCAAAACAGGGGTCCTAGCTGCTCTAAGTGAGAACAGCATTTTTCGCCAAAGAAGGGAAGGACTCGGACGTACTCACAACACCTTTACATGGATTCTAATCCGAAAACCCAGGACCTTTGACCGGACCATGATGATTGAAGTTCTTACAATGGCACAGGACGCTCTAAATCGCTCGCCGTTTCGTCATCGCTATCACTCTCTCGTTCCAGGTCTTCCCGTGTTGCAGCTTCGAGCTCTTCCAGATGCCATTGAATCAAATCCTTCTTGATTTTTAGATCCATCATAGTTCTGCCAAGTGACGCCAAATCCTCGTCGCTGACAGAGATAAGCCATATGTCAGAAATCACGTCCCACCGCCGTCCCCGACAGCGAAGCATGAACTTACCTGGCGTGAGCTTGTACCCAAACGCAGAAATCATCCACCCAAATCTTGCTATAAACGTAGTATACCTCGTGATGGTCCAAAATGCGTTTCATATCCAACAAACATCGCATGACGGTATTTCTGCCTTTGGCTAGAAGTTGCGCGGCATCTGTGCGGCATTTTTCCGCCAGTACGAATGACCTGTATAATGGAAACGCGAGAGAACGCCTATACGAAGGGAGAAGCGCCGCAGCAAGCTCTGCATTGGAAAAGCTGTGGACACCTTTGGAGGACTTCCAATCGGGAGACGCTCTAGGTGGGTCGAGGGCAGAAAAAGCTGCTGTTAGACTGCATATCGTCCAAGCGCTCTCTGGAGTCGGATCTGATTGGGTCGTTCGTGATTCGTAGGCGTAAGATAAGAGCAATGTGGCCAATGTCAGGTAAAGCTCGTGCGTCTGACGGCTGTCAGTGATATCTGTTTGAACAGGTGGTTAAATTGCCACTGGTAAAAATGGAAGAGAGATCCCTCACATTCTTTTCGAGGCAGCCGTAAAATTTCAAGGTTTTCTGATTCGGTGTATTCAAATGCACCACTTTGAGCGATATGGGGATGAGTCCATGTCAGGAGATCGCGTATATACTCATCATCCGCGAAGTCAGCCCTACAAAGGTAGAGTTAAAGAGGAAGTAAGCTGTAAAGCAAATAAACCCACATGTAATGTTCTGGATCCCANTTTTTCGTCTTCGCGCTTGATTCTTCGACGAGTTCGTTCATCTCTGGAGCATATCTCTGCGTCAGATCCGAGATCGTTGACTTCGTTTTCCGTGTGGGCCACATGTCTGAAGTAGCCAGAATGGAGGTCCAGAAACCCATAAGGCTTTTCGACAGACAGCTGCAATTCAGGTAGTCCTTCTGGAACCTGTTGAGGAAGCCGCCAATCATTGGCAGCCGCTAGGGGAACGAAGTGGGTCAGTCCCAAATGGATAATAAAATAATGAATCAATTCAATCTACCTTCTTCGAATTCTGACTGCTCTTTGTCTGTTAGGCTCAGATCATCAAGCTTTCCGCTCAATTCTTGACCATTTTCAGTAGAAGAAATCACTTCGATGGATGGTGGTGGCTTGGATTGTCGAGGAGCAAGCAATTTGGCCAGCAAGTCCAAGTCCTTGAAGTGCTGCCCTTTCTGCTCCTTGGTCAAGACAACAGACAGGTATCCGGTACTCGGATTGTAGTCTGCAGACGAGGAATCGTCTTCCACCACGCTATGTGGAAAATTGAGGCGCAGGAAGTACGGGTTGACATGAACAGTGAGCTGTGTTTCATCAACGTTGACCTCCACATCCACTGCCTACTTTTTCATCGATAGCTGCATTAATTCTTTCCGGTCTAAAAGAGCACGCGACGCGACGTACGCGAACAGAGGGACAATACATGGAGACCGTGACCGTTTCCTCGGTCTGGCTGCAGCTGAACCGAGGCGTGATCATTCTATCTCGGTGTCGCTGTCAGAGTGTGACGGTATGCTCTGCGTCGTGGACCTTGAACCGGAGTATCTGGTATGCCTCTTGGCGTTGTATTGTCCGATGACCACAGCGTTGGTGGTGGTTGATGGTCGTCGTCGCASRAMGAGAGCGTCGGGGCGATTAAGATTTAGTCACGTTTAGTCTCCGACGATCCGTTTGTCGATCAACTGCCATGGCGGACAAATGGCGGACTGTTATATTTCCTCGACCACTTCACAATCCTGCCTCTTGAACCTGCACCACCACCAAGACCGTCATCCTCCGAGTTGACAGGAATAACGCCACTCGAGGCCCACTCTTAAATTCAGCGAGCTGGTACAAATCGCCCAATACTCTCTTACTCGTACCCCCACCTTAATACCTCGGCATGGACACCCAGGTCGGTCGTTTGCTATCATGGATAACGCTCGCTGACCCTTTGAATACATGATATAGAAACTGCCTGCATACCCATCTTTGGCCACAGTTGAAAAGCTGATCTTGCAAGAGAAGCGGGGCAACTGTGTGCCAGTATATGTCGAGGTTCCCGCCGACCTCATCACGCCATGCATGGCGTACCTTCGCATCGCCAAGGACTCGAAGTATAGTTTCTTGTTGGAGTCTGTGATCTCTGGCGAGAACGTCGCCCGGTACAGTTTTATCGGTGCAGGTAAGTTGGTCGCTTGAACTCCAATTCGAGTCACTCTGAGTCCCTCGCCTAGATCCCTTCAAGGTCATTAAGACCGGACCAGGCCAGGAAATCACTGGCGATCCTATGGTCTCCTTGCAAAAGGAACTCACCATGTTCGAATATGTCAAGATTCCCGAGGTCCCCACATTCACTGGAGGCGCTATTGGATATGTCGCCTATGACTGCATTCAGCATTTCGAACCGAAGACCAAGACCGAGCTCAAGGATACTTTGCAGATCCCTGAAGCCGTCTTCATGCTCGTGGATACCCTCGTCATTTATGACCACATTTACCAGACGCTCAAGGTGGTGTCGCATGTCTTCAGCCCCAAGAACAGCGGAGCTACCAATCTCGCCTTTACCTACCAAACCGCGGTCTCGAAAGCGAGGCGGCTGGCCAAGTCCCTTATTGCCTCGGTGACGCCGGAACCCCACCAGCCTCCTGTTACCCTCGGTAACGAGGGTGTCTCTAATGTTGGGAAGGCTGGATACGAGGGCTTTGTGACGACCCTCAAGAAGCATATCGTTGCCGGTGACATTATCCAGGCTGTACCTTCCCAAAGGTTGGCTCGACCCACATCCCTTCACCCATTCAATGCGTACAGACAACTCCGTCAAGTCAACCCCTCCCCTTACATGTTCTATTTGGATTGCGGCGATCTTCAAATTGTTGGCGCTAGTCCTGAGACCTTGTGCAAGGTCGAAAAGAGTGTGGTCTATAACCACGCCATTGCCGGAACCATCAAGCGAGGGAAGACTCCTGAGGGTACGTTCACTTATCTTGAAGAGGAACATATGCTGAACTATACTTCTAGAGGACGAGAAGCTAGGCGCCATATTGCTCTCTTCTGAGAAGGACCGCGCCGAGCACATCATGTTGGTTGACTTGGCACGAAATGATGTCAACAGGGTCTGCCAGCCCAAGACGGTTAAAGTCGACCATCTCATGAAGCTTGAGAAGTTCAGCCATGTTATCCATTTGACTTCTCAAGTTTCTGGTGTTCTCCGAGAGGACAAGAACCGGTTCGACGCATTCCGCTCAATCTTCCCTGCTGGTACCGTTTCTGGCGCTCCCAAGATCAAGGCGATTGAAATCATCTCGTCCTTGGAGAAGGAGAAGCGTGGGGTGTATGCTGGTGCCGTTGGTCGTTTCGATTTCGCTAATGACGAGATGGATACCTGCATTGCTATTCGCACGATGGTCTTTAAAGACGGGGTCGCTTATCTCCAGGCTGGTGGAGGAATTGTCTTTGACAGCGTTGAAGAGGACGAGTTCATCGAAACAGTCAACAAGCTAGGTGGAAACGTTAGGGCTGTTGAGGCTGCAGAACGTAAGTCGAAATCTCCGTTTCTCGAATCTAAACTGATAGTTGTCCTCAAAGGTCACTGGCACGCAGTGCAAAACAGCGCTCCCAAAGTCGCGGAATAATTGCATTAGTCTAGATGATATTAGAGAATAACGTGTATTACTATGCGCCACGCCTGCCGTTGAATGGACGCTGTCTGGCCTTCTTGTCCTCGATGAAGACTTGGTTCCTGAGGTCTTCTTGACGAAGAGCCACACCCTCACGCCCTGCAATGCTGAGTACGCCTGCGATGAGCTCGGCAACGCGAGCATTCTCGTCGTTGGCCGGGATGGGATACATGACGAGACGAGGATCGACGTTGGAGTCTATGATGCCGATGGTCGGTACGTTTTCGAGAGCAAATTCGCGGATGGCGTTGCCGTTGGCGACGGGGTTGAGGATGATGGCAAGGTCNGGGGGTAACTCTGACCGAGTCGAGGTTTTGGTCTTTGAAAAATTCGCGTTTGTTGGTGAGGGTACCTGGCAGCCAGCGTTCACCGACGTAGTAGCCCTGTCGAGGACCCAGCCGCTCGGCAGCTTTCTGAACCACTGGTTTGAGGTCTGGCCGTGTACCAATGAAAAGGATTTGTCCTCCTGCGCGAGCGACTGCTCGTGTCACGTTGGCAGCTCGCCGGAGCAGAGGGAGTGTGCTGTCGAGGTCGATGACGGTGATGCCTGCTCGTGTTCCGTATGCATATGGCATGAAGTTGGGGTTCATCCTCGTCGACGCATGTCCAAAGTGTGCGCCAGCTGCGAGTAGAGCGGAGACGGTCGCGTTACGTGGTGGTTTGTGCAGTGAATCACGTAGGTGGAATGCTGTTTCTTCCGTCTGCGTTGAGCCGTATTCTCCAAAGGTGTCAACTGTAAAGAGTTGATATTTAGTAGCTGCTGGGGGAAGAAAGGGATAGCAGACGACGTACTGAGTGTCCGGACTTTGCCTTTTTGCAGACGGAAGTCCTCCCAGTCTGCCTGAGTTTCGAGCCGTCGGGGCTCGGAGGAGGCTGCAGCTGTGGACTGGCATCTCACAGCAGCGACGACCGACCTGCTCGTTGTGCGCGACGAGCAGCGCGTCGAGGCAGCGAACCACGGGCGCAGAGCAGCAGTCGGAAGAGACATAAGAGCGAATGGGGTGGCTGTGCAAAATCTNGGGGCCTCTTTTGCTTACCTCACCCGGCCATCGANTTTTTTATTTCTTAAANTTTTTTACTCCTCTTGACCACCAACCCTCACTCGGTCTCTTTCCTCCATCTCTCTTACTCAAAAAATGGCTGACGATTTGTTCGAGGGTGCCATTGGTATTGATCTCGGTACCACCTACTCGTGAGTCTCGCCGCTGCCGTGGACGACGAGCCCGACGATGCTGATTTTCTGCGATAGCTGCGTCGGTGTCTGGCAGAACGACCGAGTCGAGATCATCGCCAATGACCGTACGTCCTTGCGCCGCATCCAGCGCTCTAGTTTTTAATCTTATCGGCAGAGGGTAACCGGACCACGCCGTCCTATGTCGCCTTCTCCGCCGATGAGCGTCTCATTGGCGATGCTGCTAAAAATCAGGCTGCGATGAACCCTCGCAACACTGTCTTCGACGCCAAGCGTCTCATCGGTCGTCGCTTCGAGTGAGTTTTTTCTTCCTTCTCCTCAATGACCACTGCCTCATGTCGTTCTATCTATTCAGCGACCCTGATGTCAAGAAGGTTGGCCGTCTAGAAAAAGATATATTTTTTGATATGCCGTGCTCATCTGATCATCGAATCTAGGACATGACCCACTGGCCCTTCGAGGTCGTCGAGAAAGACGGCTCTCCCCTCATCAAGGTCAACTACCTTGGCGAGGACAAGACTTTCAGCCCTCAGGAAATTTCCGCCATGGTTTTGACGAAAATGAAGGAGATCTCTGAAGCCAAGCTCGGCAAGACCGTCAAGAAGGCCGTTGTCACGTGGGTGCTGATTATCTTTTTTCACTAAATGATAATGCTAATTTCAAAAATTCAACGCAGTGTCCCCGCCTACTTCAACGACTCCCAGCGTCTTGCTACCAAGGATGCCGGTGCCATCGCTGGTCTCGAGGTCCTCCGTATCATCAACGAGCCCACTGCTGCCGCCATCGCCTACGGTCTTGACCGCCAATCCAAGGCCGAGAAGAACGTCCTCATCTTCGATCTTGGCGGAGGAACCTTCGATGTCTCCCTCTTGAACATCAGCGGTGGTGTCTTCGCCGTCAAGGCCACCTCCGGTGACACTCACCTTGGTGGTGAGGATTTCGATAACAACCTCTTGGAGTTCTTCAAGAACGAGTTCAAGAAGAAGACCAAGCTCGACATCTCTGAAGATCCCCGTGCTCTTCGTCGTCTCAGGAGCGCTTGCGAGCGTGCCAAGAGGACCCTCTCTTCCGTCACCCAGACCACCATCGAGGTCGACTCTCTCTTCCAGGGCGAAGACTTCTCTTCCAACATCACCCGTGCTCGTTTCGAAGAGATCAACGCTGCCCTCTTCAAGTCCACCCTCGAGCCCGTCGAGAAGGTCTTGAAGGACTCCAAGATTCCTCGCGACAAGGTTGACGATATCGTCCTTGTCGGTGGTTCCACCCGTATCCCCAAGATTCAGTCTCTTGTTTCGGAGCACTTCGGTGGCCGTCAATTGAACAAGTCCATCAACCCCGATGAGGCTGTTGCTTACGGTGCTGCCGTCCAGGCCGCCATCCTTACTGGCCAGACTTCTGACCAGACCAAGGACCTCCTCCTCCTTGATGTCACCCCTCTCTCCCTCGGTGTCGCCATGCAAGGCGATGTCTTCGGTGTTGTCGTTCCTCGTAACACCCCCATCCCCACCAACAAGTCTCGTGTCTTCACCACCGTCGAGGACAACCAGACCACCGTCACTTTCCCTGTGTATGTTTTTCTAGTGGCGTTGACGAAACCCTTTCACTGACAAGAGTCATTTAGATACGAGGGCGAACGTACCCAGTGCCGTGACAACCGTCTGCTCGGTGAATTCGAGCTCACTGGTATTCCCCCCCATGCCCCGTGGCCAGGCTGAGCTTGTCACCACCTTCGAGGTTGATGCAAATGGTCTGTTGAAGGTCTCTGCTCAGGACCGTGCTTCGGGCCGCAAGGCTTCCATCAGTACGTTCTCATTCCTATCCTCGCGTCTTTCATGTTCTAATGTGTGCTATTAGCCATCACCAACTCTGTTGGTCGTCTCTCGTCTGTTGAGATCGAGCAGATGATCAAGGACGCCGAACAGTTCAAGGCTGCTGACAAGGAGTTCTCTGCCCGACATGAGGCCAAGTCTGACCTCGAGGCCTACATCCACCAGGTCGAGAGCACCATCACCTCGCCTGAAATTGGCATGAAGCTCAAGCGGGGAGCCAAGAACCAGGTTGAGGCCGAGCTTGCTCGTGCCCTCGAGAAGCTTGAGATCGAGGACTCCTCTGCTGACGAGCTCCGAAAGGCACAGCTCGGCATCAAGCGTGCCCTCCAAAAAGCAACTGCTGGCATCCGGTAAGCTGTGGTAGCGGGCTGGTCCAGTTGATTCATCATTCCTTTCGCAACGTTTTCCTCCTCGCGGCATAGATAGTTTTTCTCTCTTTAATCTTGCATCCATGTAACATCTAGCCCCCTCCCTTGTCACGACGCTGCTCACGATCACTCGATGGTATCGCTGCTGCACCTGTGCAGTTCACCTTGCTTTTTTCTTGCTATGTATTGTATGCTATCGCTAGCATCCTCAAAAGTTGGAACGAACACCTCGAATGTAATACTTTCCTTTTCTTTCCCTCATTTCCGGGAATCGATATGCGAGAAAGCTCGTACTCGTAGGCTTTTTAAAGCTTGAAACTTGTCTCTTAGCGCGAATATGTGAAGTAATTGGGAGGTAAAAACAGACAAGACGAATGCACTCCAACTACTGGATACCTAGATGGGCAAGAAGATTCTATGATGAAACGGCCTTGTGGATCCTCAGACCCACTTCTAGTACCCACAACTCTTCGTCTGCTCCATCGCAAAGGGCTTTGTCCGCTTCAGCGAACGCCAACCCACATTTTGACTTCTGTCGTCCATCTAGCGCAGGATGGAATATGACAAGATCGTGGAGCTTTTGGAATCGAAAGGTTAGTTTGATGCAAAGGACAACGGGGTGTGGTAACATACCTGAGCAATGATTTGGGTAGCCGAGTAGCCTTCTCTCATGAGGTACTTTACTTGGTCTCGAATAGGATCAAACCCCTTCTTCCACGATACCTTGGGCTCGTCGTCCACATCCATCGAGGAAGGGGCATCATCTACAGGTACGCCTAGGACTCTTGCAAACCCATTTATCACCTGGTCAGGGACCACGCCCGCGATTTCTTGAATGTCTGTGGGGAGGATGGGCGTTGGGGGTACGGAGGACGCTGAGAGCCGGGATGCGGATTGGAGGTAGGTGATTGCGCGACGGAGGTCTCCGTGCGAGCTGGCTATGAGCGTGTCGATGACTTGCGGGCTGATGTCGATTCCCTCTTCTTTGGCGATGAAGGAGAGACGGGAGAAGGATGAAGAGGTGTCGAGGGGTGTGAAGCGGAATTTGGAGCAACGGGATGCGAGGGGTTCGATAATACTGGATGGGTAAAGAATTGGTTAGAGAAACAGGTTCGTGGTTGTGAGAAGGGACTCGGGCGTACCGAGTGACATAGTTGCAGACTAGGCAGAATCGAGTGATTTTGGCGTATGTTTCCATGATACGGCGGAGGGCGCCTTGAGCGTCTTGGGTCATAGAGTCCGCTTCGTCCAGGATGATAATTTTGTAGGGTGGACATGGATACGTTTTGCCGTCAGAGGCAACGGTTTGAGCGCGGGGCGTCTGGCGCGCAAAGTTCTTGACTTTTTCTCGGACGATGGAGATTCCACGTTCGTCGGAGGCGTTGAGTTCTAGTACTCGGTTTCTGAAATTGTCTGGGCTGTGTATGTGTTAGTGCGACTTCCAAGCTTCCCCGTTTTAAACGTACCCATATAGCTGGCGAGCAAGGGCAAGAATGGTAGAGGTTTTTCCTGTTCCTGGTGGACCGTAGAAGAGCATATGTGGAAGCTAGCGCTGAGTTAGTCACATTTCCTCTTAACACAGAGGTTTCGCTTACATTGGCAGATGTCAGTGTTTTTCGAAGAACAGCAACAGTATGCTCTTGGGCAGAGACGTCGTCAATCGTCTTCGGCCGGCTAATCAAGTCATTAATCCAACGTCCAGGCTATAAAATCCAAAGCCTCCTACTATTTCTCAACCCATGGCTGAAGCGCAGGATCTGCTTGTGCTTGGCCTTTGCCTTTGGTCGAGGGGGCTTTTTGGTTGAAGAACGAGGAGGACATGGCTGGGGACAAGCTGGCACAGACGCGTCAATGTCACGAACGCGTGACGAAATGTGCTGTCACGCGTTGTCACAGCGTGTTTTCGTGTGGGAAAGGTGTAGTGACGGACAGCCTGTCCTCATATCGTCCTTGACCTTTACCCCCATTATCTTCGCCTGGGCCGTTTTGCTTCATGCAAGGCCCTCTGGTCGCCATGTCTAACCTAGAAACCAATAAAGGTGTGAAAACCTGTCGTTTTGCCTGAGCAATGGCTGATTTTGGCGCAGCGCTGGCCGAACATGCTTCACCCGAGAGTAAGTGACGCGACATCAGCACTGGATCGTCGTTCTGACGCGTCTTTCGCAACAGAAAAGGGCGACAAGGCCTCTATCATTGAACTCAAGAATGGCAAAGTGGTGTGCAGGCAGAAGATTGTGTCATTTGAGAAGCAATCCGAGACGTTGCAAGGCAAGTCATCGCCCCGCAGTCGCGTCTTTGCAGAATTAACATCCGACCCCGGGATCGTTCAGAGATTGTCAAATTTCGCGCGATGCTCGAAGAACGGCTGGAGAACGAAGAGTCGTCGTTAACTGAGCTACCTGAAGAGTATGGATCGCTAATTGCAAAGCTTGCGCACGAGAGGTGTGAATCACAGCCTGCCAAGTATCAGTTATTTGCTCACAGCATCTCAGTGACAAGGGTCTGGCGCCATTAGCAAAACATATCAGACAAGAACTCCTTCCAGTACAAGATGAGGAAGATGCAGAGAAGACCGCCAAGGCCAATGCCATTCTTCCTCAGTCAGTAGTCGAGGCTGCTATCAACTCGACGCTGGATCGCAACAACTACGGACTGAACGTCCCCTCAGGCGTCAAACTTCCGGCTCCTCTATGCGTTTGGCGGTGGGAAGTGAAGGAGCAATTCAAGGATTATCTTCCTAAGAATGGTCGGGATAAGGCGGATTCAAGGCTGGAGGAACGAAAAGCGGTACGTGGCCACAAACTGTACTCTTGATGTGGGATGCCTACTGACCGATTATTAGGCTAAGAAGGCCTTGAACATGCACTTTGAATCGTTGCCACAATCCGAACGCGACACAATCCTTCGTATCAAGGGCTCAAAGCTGCCAAAGGTGGAAGCAAACAATGCGGAGACATCAACACCCGAGCCATCTGAAAAGATTGAAATTGTGACTTCCGAGAGTGCCAAAAAACAAGGAAAGAAAAAGGCTGAAGAAGTGGACGACGACGAGGTCAGTTCAAATCCACTTGCCTGTTATCTTACTGCTCAACTCGACGATGTACAGGCTGGTACGTCACCAAACAAGGCCACGAAGAAGGCCAAAGCCGTAGACCCTGAGAAGGTTGCGAAGGTAAATTTGGAGATTCCAAATCATGCATCTCTTACTCAATTACATTCTAGGAGAAAGAACGTCTGGAGAAGAAAGCAGCCAAAGCCGAGAGAGAACGGAAAGCGAAAGATGCCCAGGACAAATCGCGTTCTATCATGGCGAACTTCTTCGCAAAACCCAAAGTTACCATCACCAAAACGAAGGACGCTTCCAGTTCTGGCGCAGGTCCATCGTCAGTGGGTTCCGACTTTGAGAAGACATTCAAGCCCTTCGTCAAGAAGAAGGATTCAGTACTGGCCCCTACCAACTGGTTCAAGACACGGAGAGCGAGAAAGCAGTCCGGACTCACCGGAGAGTCGGATGTCATCATCATCGACGATGGAGAGACCGGTGAACAGGACGTCCAAATGTCGTCGCCTCAACCGACAGAATCCGAATTGGCCAAGATGACGAAAACAGGTGAGTCGGAGAATGCTTTCTTCGGCAGTATATTCACTTTGGAACTATAGAGCGACTGGAAAATATTCTGTCATCGTTACCGCTATCCGCTGAGCCATCGCGCATACCGCGAAGAAGAAAACTACCACCTGGATATCTCGTTCATCATCCTATCTCAGTAAGAGATATCATGAACCAGCTATCTGAAGCGGAGGTTGCCGGCGACGACCACATTGTACGCCAGCTTCTTACCAAACTCCAAGATCGAACTTTGTTCCCTCCCAAGGTCTTCATCTTCCACGAAGACGCTCGGCCAGGTTTCTACGGGACTTGGACGCGAAGTTCACGTATAATTGGTCCCCGTCGGCCACTTGCGAAGGACCTTCTAACCTTTGACTATGGATACGACAGTGGGGAGGAATGGGAAGAAGAACCTGCCGGCGAAGATGTTGCCGACGACGATGAGGAGGAAGAAGATGCTGAGGAGCCGGACTCTGACGCTGACAGCTGGCTTGTCGACGATGACGAGGAGGGCGAGCCTGTTAATCTGGACGACTTTGACTCGATAAATCCACCGGAAATTTGGGACCTCCCTCCACCGCCGTCGAAACGTAAGGCCGACGATTCTGAGAAGAAACATTCGAAGAAGCGCAAAGTCGTGGTTCCTCTGGTCGCGTTCGCAAAGGGACCCTGCTGGGAGGAGCGTATTGGCGAATGCTCTTATGATCCTTTCAAGGCTTACCGGATACAACTTTTCAATGGTATGTCCTTCAGGGTTTTCTTCTGTCTGCTTATCCTATATCCTGACCCGGTCTTCCTTGTAGACACCCCACACCCAATCGACCCATTCACATATGTATCAACGTGTATTGAAGACCACCGAGCAAGCGTCAAAGCAGCCGCTCAAGCTCAAGCGGCGGCAAACGCAGCCCCAACGACAAACGACGGTTTTGCCGTCCCAGCCGTCCCAGCTCGCTTCAACGGTGGAGCGGCTCCTGCTAGCAACGGCAACGGTACAACCGCCGCGGCTGCTACACCGTCGAATTCGACTCCTTCCTCCGACGCCAGCGGGGCGAACTCGACAGTCCAGCCTGGAACGAAGAAGGCGCCTGCGCTCAAAACACCCTTCCCCGACTCGCAGCTGCCCTTCTTGCTTAAGAAGATCGGCGAGCTCGATACGGGGAGCTTTGTGTTGCTGGTTGAGAGTGTTTATGAGGCTCTCAAATCGCAGAAGGTTACCAAGGCGTCTATTGAGGCGAAGATTAGAGAGGTTGGCGAGAAGGATAAGGCTAAGAAGAAGTGGGTTGTGAAGCCTGCGTACTCGGGATCATCGGTGAGTGGTTTTCTAGCTATCTTATTTTCCTGTCATTTTAGGCTGGTACTGATTCATTGGCGGAATATTTGTAGGCTCTAGCTTCATAACTAATGGGCCTCTAGAATCCCTCAAGGGCCACAACTTGAACATTAGATGCACCTCGAACTCGAACTCGAACTCTGACTCTCGAGTGTCTCACTCCTTGTATCATTATTTTGCCTACTCTAGGTTCCCAGATTTTCAGTGCTACTTAACCCTTGCCATATTATATATGTAGATACCTTTCAATTCTTTTTGGAAACCGCTAATACGATCGTTGGTTTGTGATCGTGTACCTAGCAAGCAACTGCGTTAGCGAATGGCTCTTGGTCCCTTTTTCACGAGCGTGTGCACGAGGACGGGTATGACAGCAAGATATTTGGATCTACGAAGATCTAATGTACACGGCGTTGAGCCTGGCAATATCAATTTAAAGCGCATTTAGAGTTATGTAGTGTAAGGCGGTAGGTAGGTGAGGGGTTTNGGGGGGGTCGTGGAAGGGGCATCAAAAGGGCTATCGTACAAGGATCATTCATGAAAGCAGAAAGCACAACACGGACAAGGAACGGGCTACTCGAAAGCAAAATAAACACAGACCAAATTCTCCACAAGACAGTTATTCCAAAGTTGAAACGACAGACAGTGACAGAGCAAAGACGAGCAAGCGATTGAAGGGAGGAGGAAGGGGAGCGTGAAGGGGGAGCAAGAGTAGGGGCAGGGTAGGGTAGAGGAGCGACGTAGACGCCAAGCAGGACCAAAAACCGACGACCGCGTTCACTAGAAGCAACCAACCAACAAAGCCTGCAACCCGTGCTCCTTCACCCACTTCAACGAAACAGGATTTCTTCTCTTCCTAATATCCTTGACCAACGCACTCCGGGACGGGAACAAGATCTTGCGAACGGCATCCGGGCCTTGAGCCCTAACCGATACGTATTCCTTAATATTAAGGAAGGCATGGGACTTGATGAAGGCGGTTGCAGATCTGAGCGAAGGGGGGAGGTTGAGCGCCGAAGTCATCAGTCCCAGCTCGATGATGAGGGACTGGAGGAGGGTGAGGCGGCACACGCTGTTGGTCTGAGCCTTGGGGTTGGACAGGTATCTGGCACACTGGGTCAATCAGGGGGGAAACGCTCTAAAAATAGGAGGAACGTACGAGGTAATGTAGGTCGAGGCTTCCAACACCATGGACCGGTCGACCTGCCCCGCCTTCCCATGCTTGGCTCCAGAGGATGCGTTCGCAGGTGTGGTCGTCGTCGTGGCTTTCTTACTCCTTTTCTTTTTCTCCTTCTTCTTGTCCTTCTTCGCACCACCGGACGTAGTCGCAGTCAGCAAGGCGGAATCAGTAGACGCGGACAGCGCTTTGGCAGCAGCAGCAGCTTTCTTGGCCTTCTTCAGCTTCTTCTTCCCAACAGAAGGCAGCGCGGTGGGAGCGGCCACACCCTGGGGTGAGCTTGCAGTGATAACAGCAGCCGCCAATGAAGCGCTGCCAGATGGCTGGAGCTGCTTCCGATCCTTCAGAGGCGTAATATCGGGAGTAGGGAGACCGGAAGCCCTCGCCTCGAATTTGGATTCGCCCGGTCCATCTGGATCATCTTCCCGGAGCTTCTTGTGCGTCCTCGTCGACGTACCGGTCCGCTTCGTGGTGGGCGAGGTCGAGGTGGGGGACTGGGTGTTGATTGAGAGAGCCTTGAGCTGCGACCGGAGCTGAACGACCATGACCTGCCCTCGCAGCGCCCCGGAGGAGGAACCACGACCAGAGGCACGAGTGGCACCCTCCGCACTGGGGGTAGCCACACCCGACCCAGTGGCAGAATCTGGCCCCTGAGCTCCCGCTGGCCGTCGACGTAAGACCACATAGTCGTCGTCGTCTTCGTCTCCGTCCGAGAATATGCACGGGGTCTGGGGCTGCTCCAACTCCGGAAGAGACGCGACGCTGTATACTATCTCGTCTTCCGAATCCGACCCCGGTGTTCCGACTTCGTGGAATGACGACGTGGTTGAGCTGATGGTTGAGGACCTCGACATCCTGGTCGATCTTGGTACGACGTACGAGGACATGGAAGATGAGATGGTTAGAGCTGGTGAGGTTATTTCCCAAGGGCTATCCATGGCGCCTGTCGGTATGGTAGTAGTCGGTGGGTGTAGAGGTCAACGTTGGCTAGGCAAGACTGTGACTCTGAGAGCCAACGCTTGGGTCTCGGCGACCCTTTGGGGGCACCGATTCAGGTCGAGACGGGCGGTAGANGGGGGGTATCAGACAAAGGCGGGGAGATAAAACAGACCCGGGGTCAATGAGTGGGGAGGTCAAGAGATCTATCTGTTGTTGCCAGGTTGAATGACGGGGCTCCCAGGATAGCAAGTATGTGATGCAATCTCTGATACTTACCCTGTCAGGAACTGGAGAAGGGACCGTGCAAAGAGTGTTTCAAGAGGAAGAAGAACAGAAAAGAGGGTGGAATGGGATGACGGTCATTTATACCGCTACCCCATAACGCATTGTGTGCTAAATAGTCCGATCCTCTTTCGGCAACGACGCACACAATTGTAATTAGACGTGTTGATTGACTACGTTGGGACCACAGGCCTGGCGCAGATGCAATTTCAGAGCTAGAAGCTGCGAAAAATACGATAGAGTGGTGGCTACTATTATATGAATTATACTTGGCTAAGATACTCATACACCCCAATTCCGAATTCGAATCCGACCGCTTAATCGACGATTTTCCAATACACAGCACTCGTACCATACCCAGCCGCAACGTGTTGTTTGACCCGAACACCCCTCTTCCACACCCTCCCGTGGAGATCCCTAACCTCCTTCGCCTTCCGTTCCATCAACATCAGCCGCTCGCCCTCGGGTACCTCCAAGCGAGCAGGCCCAGCAAGGCTCGACTTTTTGCCGTTACCAAGCTCCGAGTCAAAGTTACGTCCCCAGACGAGCAAATCGCTGCCGCCTANCCCCCTGCGAGTCGGCGGCGGAGTTGATCGATACTAAGACGGATCCGGAAGGGGCGATAGTGACTGCATTGGGTTTGATAGGATCCAGTTGCTGGGTTTTGTCGTTGTCTACAAACAAACATCATTGAATGTGCGATCGGGCAAAGATGGTATAGATAGCGCTTACACTGCTGAAGACCAGAGACGGCTTTCACGCGAGAAGCGTTGCTTTGAGCAGTGGTAAAGACGTTGTTCCCGAGACCGCCGTACTGCCCATTACCGCTCATGAGGAGATCGGTATGCGAAGACGCTCGTGCATCGCCCCGGTTGACAATAAACGCACTCAGGTCCCCACCTGTAACGAAGTTATAATAAGCACCCCAATTCAGAACACAAAAAAGGATGAGGACGTACCAGCGGTAACGTCTGTACATTCGCAGCTAACCCTCGACGGTGTAGCACGCCAGAGAATAACCTCGGACGGGACGGTGATTGTATCAAGCGTGATAGATGAGCCCAGACCAAGTTGCCTGCGAAAGACGTTAGTGGCCTACTACGGATGAAACTGCAGACGCGACTGACCCAAATTCATTGGCACCCCAGCCGAGAACGCGACCGTTCGGTGTACGGCCAAAGCTGGTCCTTGACCCTGCAGCAATCTGGACGAATTCAACACCTCGAAGGGAAGGTATCTCGTAGATGTACGGGCAAAATCTGATATTCTTGTCGTTGACGTTCGCAAGGTTATCTTCGGGAGCTGCTTCTGAAGCTGCTCGGACCGAGCGAGATGCCTTCCAGAATGGGTCCGAGAGTGATTTGGGGATGAGGTCGAGGTGCAAGTGCGCCTCCTTCCCTGTAACAGCCGCAGCGGGGTCAGGGACGGCGAATTTCTGGAAACCAAGTTGGCCATGCGAGTTGGCCATTTTGTTGATAGGATGTGCGAATGCTCGGCCTTTTGATGTAAGTGCTAGCAGATGGTTTTGGCCTGCTGCGATTGAAGTGAACCTGGAAACTGGTTAGATGACACAGGATAGACCTCGGGAGATGACTCGTACTTCTCCCTCCGATTTAGTTTATCGTTTGAGGTCACCTGAGCAAAGTCGATGTTTTCATCTTCGCCCCAAAGCCAACCGGTACCCCACCAACCATCGCTCGCCGGAGTAGGTGCACCGGGAGTCAACACTTGGTCCATGGCGTTTGCTGCAAAGACATAGATGTGTCCAGAAGCTGACAAGGCGTATACCTTGTCTCCGGTCAACTGGAGTTGAACTATGTTCTATAAAAATTGGTAAGACAGGTGCTGACCAGCCACATAATAAAATCCGTACCTTGCCCCTCAATGTCAACTTCGGAGGACTGTTTGCAGCAGCCAAGTCACCAAAGAAGCCATCGCCCCACTGGTACACGTCGCCATTAGCGTCAATGCAAGCTGCGTGTGTGTCATAAAATTGGAGGTCCCGAAGGGCTACACCGTCCAGCCAAGCTGCGACCGCGGGTGAACGGATGACGTCCCTCTGACGCGACGTCGGCGACAATACTTTGCTCCTGGAAAAGCACAGTCAGAAGGTGGAGTTTGTGGGTGCCAAAGGACACGCACCTGTTCGATCCCCATACCAGAGAATGCAAGTTCTCTTGATCCCAAACGAGACTGCCGCCCGCGAGAGTTGGATCCTGTTCCGCGTCTTTCCCGGCAGGGCGTGAATCGTTGTGGACCTGCCTCCCTCCGGCATAAACAGCTGCACTTCCCAGAAGCACCGCGGACATCAACAATGCAGCCGTCTGCCCACTATGTCCCTGTTCCTGAGACCCATTGGAAAACGTTGACGTTGCTTTCGTTTGAAGCGTTCGATGACAGTGACCATAGCGTTGAACGGTCGAACGAAGGAGAGGCCTGTTCGTCGTTCTCCTAGCAGCCCGTGAAGCTTGTCTTAGCATAGCAGTAGACCGGAGAAGTATGAAGATGGAGAAAGAGAAACAGTCGACTGAACCTAGCCCTTTCTCTTTTCATCCATTTGCTTCCGAAATGCCCGCTTGCCTAGACGCGACCTGCACAGCCACTGGCTGGCGTCTACTCCAGAGCTCAACAAATGGCAGGCAGAATATATCGAATAAAATGAGCTTTTATCCCGTATTAATCGGTAGTAGCAGGCGAGATCCAGCCGTTGACAAGCACAACTTGCAGACCGGCTCCAAAGTGCTACACTTAGGCTATAGTTATCAATTCCCACGGTGTTTATGAGGGTACCTCTGATGCGCTGAAGAACCGAACCGAATCACAACTCCTTCCTTCCTTCCTGCTCCAACCTCCCTAGCAAGAGGCCCTGAGCCTCGCACATATACCACCGTCACTACGATGAGCCACAGCTATGGAAGACTGAACAACGCCGACGACGGGCCAGAGCACACCGAGGTCGTATTCGAGGCCCCTGGCTCGGCTGAGCGAGAGGCCTTGCTCTCGTCGTCCTCAAGACAGGAAACCTTCGACGACGTCCTTCTATCTCCAAAGGAGAAAGGACTCGACAAAGAAGACAAACCTCGACCTCCGTTCAAGTTCAGTCACGTCTCGATCGCATTCGTCACCGGGATCGTGTCCTGTGTTTTGGCCCAGCTCGCCATATGCGGGCCCAGTTGCTTCACCCCTCGCCACCCTGAGGTACAGGTGAATGGATCTCAAGGTGCCCCTATCGCCACGGCCCTTGCTCCACCATGGGTGGGCTCTTCGACTGCCCACAACTTCCCTCCCGCGAAGCCTACGAACGCGTTTCCATCAATGTTCCCCACTTCCGTGGGCTACGCCGGAGCAACACCTACTGGTGCGGAGCCCGCCCTCATCGCAACGGCTCCCGTATACCCCTATCAGAGCGGCCAATGTGCAAAGCAGATGGTCGAACCACAGACTTTCGCTGGAGGCAAACCGAACCCGGTCGAGTTGAAGGGAACTGTGAGGAACGCGACCTCCAGGGACTTCCATTTGTTCAGGAGCTGGGGCAATCTTTCGCCTTGGTATAGTAATAGCAAAGGAACGTTTGGTGTGGACTCAACTCCCGAGCCTCCTGAGACGTGCCGTATTACTGGGCTGCATCTGCTTCACCGTCACGGAGCACGTTACCCAACTCAGTGGGGTGAGTGTTGACAAGAGTTCTTGGGGTTAGAAATGGTACTGATGCCTTGTCTAGCTCGCTATGCTGGCCCGGCCAAGTTCGCTCGTCGTCTTCACAAGAAGGCCGCTTCTTGGAATGCCAAAGGGGAACTCGACTTCTTGAACACCTGGTCATACAAGCTCGGTGAAGAGCGTGAGTTAATTCTCAGAGATACCTCCTGCTCTGTCTCAACATTCATTCACACAGTCTTGACACCGTTCGGGAGGAAGCAACTTTGTGAGTCAATGCCTCCCGAGATATCTGTAAATTCTAAACGTCAGACTTTGAACAGTTGACCTCGGCCTCTCATACCGCATGAAGTATGGCTTCTTGCTCCAGGTAATGTGGCCGCCGACCCGCGTCGAATCGGCGCTAACAGCTCTTCTAGAACTTCACGGAATCCAAGACCATCCCAGTATTCCGAACAGAATCTCAGTAAGTGTCGCTTTCCTCTCAGATTGCACGATTGTCCTTAATTGGCGGACACAGGGATCGCATGCTAAACTCTGCGTTGAACTTTGCTGTCGGCTTCTTCGGGCTTCCTTTGGAAGGGCAGTATCAACAGAGTATCACCATTGAAGCTCCGGGCGTGAGTTCTCACCTATATCGTCCGTTCTATTTTCGCTGACGTTATATGATCTCCTTCAGTTCAATAATACCCTCGCTCCTTACGATACGTACGTTCTCTTCCGTCTTTTTCTCTCTTCGTTGTACTCAAAGACGTGATGTAGTTGTCTCAACACCCAAATCCGCGACAAGTCAGACCGCGGGGTTTGGTATTTGGAACGCTGGGCTGCAAGGTATCTTAAAGCTGCACGCGAAAGGCTGTCTGCACAGCTCCCAGGCTTCGACTTGACCATTGAAGATGTCTACGCTATGCAGCAGACTTGTGCTTACGAGGTATGGTGCATTCCAATACCATGGGAGAGCGATAGAACTAATTCAGGTAGACCGTTGCGCTTGGATATTCCAAATTCTGCGAGCTGTTTACCCAAGAAGAATGGGAAGGATTCGACTATGCGTGAGTTCTCAGTTCTATCCGGATTGGAAGCCAAGCCGACATGAGATATGCTTTCTTTTTTAGCCTCGATATCAGCTTCTGGTACGGATCTGCCTTTGGTTCTCCCGTCGCCAAGGTCCAGGGTATTGGTTGGATCCAAGAGTTGGTGTCACGTCTTACCAAGACTCCCATTGAGGTCCACAACACCTCTACGAACTCTACCCTCCATAACCCTGTGACTTTCCCTCTTGGAAATTCGTTGTATGTCGATGCTACGCACGAAGTCGTTGTGTTGAACAGTGAGTTTTCTATTACTTTGTTCGTATTCTTTGGGACGGTTCACTGACGCTGATGTCTCCTCCAGTCATTACAGCGCTTAACTTGACCAGCTTTGCCAGGGATGGGCCGCTTCCTTATACCCACATTCCCAAGAACAGGTCTTTCCGAGTTGCTGAACTCGCGCCGTTTGCTACGAACGTCCAATTCCAACGTGAGTCTCTATTCATCTTTTGTCCCTGCCCAACCCGTATTCTAATCTCTCGCTCCCCATTAGTGTTGTCATGCACCTCAACCCCTGGCGAGCAAATCCGTGTCATCATCAACGACGGTGTGGCTCCCCTGACCGGCATTCGTGGATGCCCCGAACAAAAGGACGGGATGTGTCCTGTGGATACCTTTGTTGCAGCGCAGAAGGAGATTATTGCTGGTACGGACTGGGAGTGGGATTGCTCTGGGGACTGGACCGTTCCTGAGGGTACGGAGTGGGAGACGACGACTGGTGAGCCGCCCAAGCGGAAGGTATAAGCGGGGGGCTTGGGATTAGTAGTTTTGGAGAGAGGGGGAAGAGGTGATAGTGAAGGAGGAGCAAGAGTGGTGGTGGGCTTTGGTGCTCGAGGTTTGGTGCAGGACTTGACCTGGTATAGGCTGTCCTTTCTTGTGGGCTTGGGTATGCTGGCCCGCTCATTGTGTACACATAGATTGCTGCAATTGACGTATTCCGTTATCTTGGCAGCGGGTCAATGAGTAATGAGCAAGGTACTTCGGTTTAGGGTATTTGCTGGGCTCGGGGCTAACCGTTCTCGAAAATTGGCTTTTTGGAATGAGGGGAAAGAATGGCCACAGCGTACCATCTACTCTGTCTCTTCGATTTCTACCTAGTTCGCCTTTGTGTTTCACCCAAGGAGACTGACTGGTGACAAGTCTGGAACCTACCATATTTATTAAATCGAAGCTACCACAGAGGTAAGGTATTTGGCTCTGACCGACTCGTAAATTCTTGAAGCTCTACCCGGCCGCCTTCAACTTCACGCATCCCGAACCATTCATAGGTATCAGAATTCAGTGTTGCTGGAGTCCCAGGCTACCTTGTTCGTCTCAACGTCCGTGTTCTGTATTTCAGGACCGAAGCCGACCCTAGCGTGGGTCCAGTTCCCCGAACTCAATTTGTCTCGAAGACACGGAACTTCTTTTAAGAGGCTTATACAGTCAAACTCACACAGGACCCTTTGAACAGCACCCTCTCATCGCTGCCGACGCGGCGAAAACCCTCGATTTTGAATCGATGACCAACAACGCATTGAGTTTTTTGTCTCGGTATGGTGTGGCGCCGAGTTCTTTGACGGTTGGCTGATATGTACTGAATGATTCATGAAGAAGGGGGTGGCTTTGTTGGTTGTCTTCATAATATCAGAAGAGTCTAGGCTGGATGAACCCATGTAAGGACTAGTCAAGGACATAAACTATACGTAAGTGCCTAATATTTAGGGATTGAGGGTGGCCCCCGGAGGTTGTATAGAATGTTTTTTTCGGAGGTGGGGGTCACGCCGTCTCCGAGAAAATCTTCTCGTATCCCCGTGACAGCCCGTGATGATTACTGAACCTTTCAGAAGATTAGTAGCTGCTGTTCTGCAGCTCGTGAATGCTGACAAGTGCGCTATCGCGCCATCCTGACAGTGCTTCAAGCCACCTAAGTTTTCGTTGAAGTTACTGGATCTGGGGAGGTCGTCATAGGATCCGAAATATGTCTGCCAATCCAGGTTGATGCATCAATTGATGCTTGATCACGATCGGGGACGTCTCGACGTTCCTTCGCGTCGATTCCCTTTGTCCCCGATATTTTCATTGCCATTTTGGAGGATTTTACGTCCATATGCTGACCTTGGCAAGCCTCGCAGTCGGTAGACAACGTTTGATTTATCCTGGTAAGTAAAGGCTAAGTAGATCCGTGTTCGTTCAATCACTACCCAAGACCCACAGTTCCATTTAAGACGTCTTCATTCGCCGTCGCAATGGTCCGTTTCCGAGAGTTCGAGGTTCTCATCAGATTTTCCGAACCCTCGGGCGCTCAGAAGCAGTCGTCGCCACTGGGGATTGTGTCGCCATGTGCCAAAAGAGACCTCATCTCGGACTCGGAAACGAGTTATGTACATGAGGTACATGAGCGGGCCTACAGAACCCTCGTGGGTGAAAACTGTCACAATTGCAGGTGTGACCCCGAACTCGTCGTCTGCAAAGCTGATGATCCTCGTATACTTTACATAGATAACGGCTTCCCAGGGTGCTGGAAACGAGACCAGTTTCTCTTTCCACCCTGGGTGCCATTCATACGGACCTACCTGGGCATACTAAAGGTGGACAAGTTGCCCTTGGGGATTGTGGCGTTTTAACATCTTCGCCACGGCTCCCTCTATTGCTCGGGCTTCTCCTTGTCTTGCCATTCACTCATCTGCTCTTCTGAAGGTGGAGGAACTTTCCCTCTGACGTTCTTCTGTGGAGAGTTTACCCGGATCCCGCAATGGCCACTCTCAGTCCCGCAGCCATTTTTGCCTCGGCCACTCGACAGGTGATAACGAAGGTGCGTGGATAGGGAGGTGGATAGGATGATCTTCATACTGAACGACTTCCTTTGAATTTTGACAGTATGTGAATGGTCAGTGCTAGCTTCTCTTCTTACCGGCGGCATAACTGATGGCTTGGCTCCACAGTTGCGAACTTCGTCATTCTTGTAAGTTTTCCGAAGGAATTTGCATCTGAGCGACGGAGGTTGATAGGTCGGACTTGAAGGTCGTGGACTACTTGGGTACGCTACCGAGTGAGGTACGTCGTGAAATTTCCGGGGCGGTCGGGCAAAGTGTGACGTTTACCACCCCAGATCTCTCTCATGTGGTCGTCGAAATGGAGTGCAGCAAAGGTTCTGTTCTTCCTTACCCGGTATCTCGCCTTGATCGACGTTCCGACTGGGATTTATTGTAAGCATTCGGGTAGAATTCTTTCAGGTGCAGCGAAGGCTCACTATGTTAATATCTGGAAGACCACACGGCCCTAGGTATCCCACCAAAAGTGAGTCCAAAGTATCTTACGCCAGAGTTGGCTATTAATCGAAAACTGGGCGTAGACATGCAAGACACTGTTCTCTACCTACTCGAGTGAGTAAGGTCTGGCCTGCCATAGACTCGGAGTATTGACTTACCGACGCAGCTTCTTTCTTGGCTGGCGTTGCGATAGCTGAAGGTGAGTAGTTAAAATAAAATCGGTTAACCGAGGAAGTCGGCGCTAACCCTCGCGCCTGATAAAAGCTATTCTGTTTCTACGGGTGTTCGCATTATCAGGAAGGAATAAGACGTTGGGGGCATATCTTGTTTTTCAGTTTTTGGTGCGTTAACCTGCCAGCAGCTGCTTTCTAATCCAGGCTCTGTGCTCACCAACGCCGCTGTAGGCCGTTCACGTTGCCGAGTTTGTAGTCTTTTTCAAGTTTCTTGGTGGCCTTGAATGTGCGTCGCTTCTATTGTACTCACATACAAGCCGAAGTGGTTTTCTGACGACCGCTCTTCCCAGATGGCGCTTCCCTTTTACCAACCGTCATTGGCTGCATGCCTCTTCCACCCAAGTCAAAAGATGCAAACACACTCCTATCCATTCTTTTTGGCCTAATTTTAGCCAACGAACTTTGTGAGTGCTCGTGGACACTCAACAAAGTCAATTCTTCTAATTGTTCTCGAATCCCAGCTGTTATGCTAATGACTCTTATCATCGGGCTGATGAAGTATAACGATATGCGAAGCCCGCTGGTGATGATTTTCTACAGAGATGGGTTTTTCTATTTCCTAATCCTTTCAGGTATGTGCGATATTCTCCGACCGTAGTTATTTTACCGACGAGATTTTCGAATTCTCCAGCCATTTCAGCCGGAAACATCACTGCCGATCTTGTTGGCCCGGTAAGTCTTTCCGAAAACGTCCTCCTTTCGGGAATGAACTGACCGTATCCCAGCCTGAATATCGGTTCCTCATTGTCCTGTAAGTTCCTGTATTCCCTTTACTTAAGCACGCAAGCTGACAGTCTGTAACACGCGTTCAGGTGTCAAAGAGTAATGCACAGCGTCCTCTCAAGTCGGATGATTCTCCATCTGCGTAACTTTGCTCAAGAACCATCAGCAGTGACTGCAGGTCAAACTTATTCGGAAGTGCAGTTCAATCCCCGCCTTCGAGTGCAGGCTCGACAGGGAACGGCAATGCAAACGTGGAATTCGTACTTCCCTGGTTCGCATCCTGAAGATATTCCAATAGAGGTACTGCCGAAAAAGAGTCGACTTTGGTGAAGAGATAGATGCGTTGTTTGCAGGGACACTGTGTTCTGTACTATCGTATTATTTTGTATTGCTGTACATATGTGGAGGGATTCATTAGACAAATCGTGTACCCAAACATTTCACAGGAAGAAAGGACCGAAGAGAAAGGTTTTTTTTTTTTCACTGCAGGTAAAGTGGTGCCCAGTACGCTGGCGCCTACTCACTCCCCTCAGCTTCTTCGCTGGGCTCCTCCGCTGCTTCCCCTCCCTTGCCTGCTTGCTTACTTCCGACCACTGTCGCGTTGATCCTGCGAAATCAATCAGCACACATGGACGCTTGAATAATGATGAGTGGGATGCAAGCAAACTTACGTTAACATAACCTGAACTTTCTCTGCCCCTTCAGAGCCCTGGAGCTCCACAGTAATTTTCTTGCTCCCTTTCCACCCATAGCTGCCCGTGGAGAACGAGGAAGGCAAAAGAGTGAGGTTCGAGATGAACCCAGGGTCAATGGGCGCGTCTGGACTGGTTATAGTGCCGGCAACTTGGGCAACAGTGGTATCACCACCCTCTTCTTCGTCGCTCTTGGCTTCCTCTTTCTTTTCAATAGCTGGAGGGGTGTGGGTGATGTGAATATGGAGAGGCCTGGCTTTCTCTTTGAACTCGGATGCGGGGATAGCTGGCTGTGGAGAGGTTGGAAAGGCGTTAGGATACTGTACATTCCTCAGTGAAGATTACGGTCGGTACCACTAACCTTGGCTGCCGCCGCCTTTTTGCCATTAGACGTCTTTCGGGTCTTGGTGGCCCCCTTAGTGTCACCGGAAGTTTCGGCCTCTGCGGAAGTTCGTTTCTTGGCTGGAGGAGAGCGTCAGTAACTACACAGATATATGGTGGCAGTCACTTACCAGGCATGCTGGGCGTCAGTGAGTTCTTCGCAGGGGGATTGGGTATGAGGTTTGGGAGAGATGCGGAGCGCTTTTATAGGTTTCGTGACGAGTGGTTCAGCCAAACAATGTGGGAAGTATTTACATTGTAACAGTTGTCCTTGACAACCTCCACACAGTGACGACGGTGGCTTTGGTTGGACCCGCTGACGAGATGACGTCACGCGTCAATGTCCGGCGCAGCACAGTTTGCTTGGACTCTACATTCAGACAAGGTGGTATCTACTACAAGAGTAAGAGGAATGAGATAAATAAATTACAAGTCAAACTCAAAGTCGGAATCTGAGTCGCCACTCTTTCGTGCGGGTCCACGAATATTTTTTGGGGCGCGGGCATTCACTGAAGTTGCTGCCGACCTCATTCTGGAAGACTTGTCGTTATCGATTTCCTCCTCGTCTTCGTCACTAAGATCATCGTCACGAGCATCGGCTTGAGCAAGTAGATGGGCCTCAGTGATATCTAGTGCACCAGTTACCAGCAGAATGGCTTCTAGTTCTGTCATAGAATAAGAAGATGGCAACAACACAATGAGCGGAGAATGGCGAACCTTCTTGCGACCTGTCTCGATCTGCACCCCACGCAATTATCTGGTTGCGAATTTCGCCCTTCCGATAGACAATGATCATAGGAACTCTGGAATCGGGGAGGTCGGCAATGCATTTATCTCCTACAATGGAAACGAATTTCGTTCGGGGGTACTTGGACGCAAGGTCGCGAATGTGCTTGGACGTTCTATCGCTTCTTGGAATGCTAGAAGAAATTGAGTGACTTGCGTTCGATAAAGACTTGATCTTGGAGGGGTGCTTACCCATCCTTGTACAAGAAACAAACAACGCCTGTACCCCTTTCATTGTCGTCGTCTTCTGCGTCGATTCGGCTCGCATCTGTCACCTCCCTGGTATAATCTTCCCTTCCAATTGGGTACACGCGCCCAAATCTAGCTGCACTGTCCTCTTTCCTAGCCTGTTCTACCCTCTTTCGTTGCTGCGCCTCTATCCGCCTTGCTTCTTCGTCATCTCTAGCCCTTTCCGACATCCGTTGCAGTTCAGAGAGAGTAGATTCATTTATAAGGTCGTCGAATGTTGGAGAAGGTGGTGGCGAGGGAGTTCTGGGTGTTGGTTCGAGGGGAGGTATAATGCCGTGCTTCCGAAGGGCATCGTTGCTGAGCCGGCCTGGTCAGCTACGCCTCACACTCCATCCATGACTTGGCTCTCACAATTCGGTGTCTTCGTTGGGATTAATGGCCATTTTCCTTCTGCTAGTTGGATGGGCTTTCGAATACTGAACAAATTAATTCACTCACCTTTATATATCTGGTTTGACTGCGCCTTTGAAATGCGCCGCAGCTTGAGCGCAGAGATAATCTTATCAAGCAAGCAATGCCAAACAAGCGCTTGTTGATTGATCACAGTCGACTGCGTGGTGCTTGTTCGTTCAACTGAACCACTTTCAGCGAAGCCCAAGGCCCTCTGGGTTTCACTGAAATCTCAGTGGATCTCGCATCATCACAGTAAACGGCGCGTCGTAGCATTCTCAGGCTTTGAAATGACCGTCGACATCACAAACGCCCCTTTCGCAACACCTCAGGGTCAGGTAGCCCGGAAGTATCAGGAAGAGATATTCCGACAAGCACAGAAAGGTGCCTCCATTTCGAGTCTGTAGCAAGACATGCAAACCGAGCACATTTTTAGGGAATGTCATTGCATATCTGAGGACCGGCTCAGGCAAGACCTTGATCAGTGTCCTGCTAATTCGATGGATGTCTACCCAGGAGAAGGCTAGAGGGAAGATTATCGTATTCTTCGTACCAAAGGTCAGTCTGGTGGAACAACAGGCCCGGTACATCGAGAAGGAGACTGGGTTGCGCGTCGATAGGCTTCACGGCGCGTTGGCTCTAAAGTTCTCGGACCGTCAAGGTTGGAAGAAAAAGTTTGAGAACCATGACGTCGTGGTGATCACTGGTAAGCCTATCTGATGGATACTAAACTTTGGACTTATTCTGTCTCCAGCTCAGCTCTTCCTGGAATTGATCACGCACTCTCTATGGAGCATCGACAAGGTCTCATTGATGGTGTACGACGAATGCCATCATGCCCGGAAGAACCATCCTTACAACGGAATCATGCGCGAATACGCGCAACTCCAGGATAAATCCCGAAGACCCAAGATATTTGGAATGACCGCGTCTCCGTATTGGAACGAGAAGAATCCGGCCCTCTCTCTGTGGACGCTCGAAACTAACCTTCAATCGAAAATCGTTGGGGTTCACGAGCACGTCGAAGAATTGCAAGCCAACTTTAATCGTCTAGACGAAGTTATCCACCAATACCCTTACCCTCCAACTACCTATGAAGACTACCCCAAACCAACACTCTTCGAAGCCCTCAAAACGTTTGAGGTCAATGACCCAGTTCTGTTCGAGCAGCTGGATATTCCTTGGAGCAAGGTAGAGATGCGTTATTATATGACCCTCAATAACCTAGGGCCGTACTGCGCATCTCTATATCTGTTTGCTGAAATGCAGCATCACATGTCTGCGGCTCTTATCAAAGCCAAAGACGTACTTGCCGCCAATAGCCAGAACGACGCTATGGAGCTGGACGTCGCCCCTTCCAAATGCCCTCCCATTGGCATGTTCGACATCTTGGACATTCAAGACGACTTTGCGCCTTTCTTCGAGTCCGCGGAATCGGACTCGGCCTTGCCTATCCCGGTACCCATGACATGGTGCTCACCGAAAATTCGTGCCCTGGTGGATATAATCCAAACCCACCGGAAGGAAAACTTTCAGTGCATCATCTTTGTGGAGCAGCGTCAAGTTGCATCTTGCCTTGCAAAGGTCCTCGAGGTGATACCCGACCTGCAGGGGTTCGTAAAGTGTGCGCACTTGGTCGGTCAAGGCGTGAATAGCGAAGGCGTATCCAATCAGATGCACGCGTTCAAAGGCGATCCTATCAAACTGTTCAGGGAGAAGACGGCCAACGTTTGTAAGTCTCACCCACCAATGGTCGACGTATCTAAACTGACGATCAACTTCAGTGATAGCAACTTCAGTGGCCGAAGAAGGGCTCGATTTTCCGGTATGATTGGATCTGCTTGAGATAACACGGTCTCTTAACCGACAATAGGCATGCGACCTGGTCATCCGGTTCGACCCGCTGCAACACCTCGTCGGCTATGTCCAATCTCGGGGTAGAGCCCGCAGCGAAGCATCGAAATATATCATCATGATTCAACAGGACAACATTGCCCAACTAGAACGGTACAGAGCACTCCAACAGGGAGAGTCAGAACTCAGCCGGACCTACCACACCCAGAGAAACGCCGGGGAGAATGGCACCGTGAAGGACGATGAATCAGACGATCCGTACGAAACTATTGACCCCTTCGACGTTGCCGAACGCGATAGAATCGTCATACCTTCAACCGGTGCGGTGCTCACGTACGACAATGCGATGGGTTTGCTCAACCATCTTTGTGCTCTCATCCCTCGAGACGCCTTCACCCCACAACACAAGCCGATATATACGGGGGAGTACCAAGCTCGGTTGCGCCTCCCTTCTGGCCTACCTCTTGCACCCAAACATCTATGCTACATCGGGTACCCTAAACGGTCGAAGAAAGAGGCCAAGAGGTCGGTGGCCTTTTTGGCGGTGAAACACCTGCTGAGGCTGAACGTTTTCAACGAGTACCTGTTACCGACTTCTCAAGAGGGTGAAGGCGTGGATGACGACGAAGATGATGTCCGGAAGATGAGAGCCAAAAACAATTCGGGGAAGTTGCCTCCGGATGCGATGGAGGTTCGTGTGAAGGATCCGTGGTGTTTGGGCGAGAAGCTGTGGTTGCATACGGTGCTGGTCGATGGTAGAGAGGCAGCGGGTTTGGTGACCGGAACGGCTTTGCCTCCTGCTACTGTGTTCCATAAAGGGCGGGAAATTCGTTCGGGTGGATGCAGCCCTCTTTCTCTAGACGAGGAAGGGATCGACCATTCCCAACGCATTATGGACGCCTTCACGAAATGGGGGATTCGAGCGCGCAATACGGGTCGACCGATCGAAGAGAAATGCAGCCTCTTCTTTGTTCCTCTCAAGGACGGCAAGATCGACTTTGACAGCATGCAGGATCTGGTTACGAACAGACCTTCGCGTGATTGGACAAACATCCGTGAAGATATGGCCGACGACATATTCGTATTAAATCTCAACGAACCTGGGCGCACATATCGACTGAAACGCATTCGATCTGATTTGACCATGCCGTCCGAGCCTTCCAAAGACTCACCAGCATCCTCATTTCCGACATATCACGCCTACTTCGTGGATAAGTGGACTCGGAAGAAGCGCGAAGCCATTGTCCCGATCGACGGCCCGTTAATCGAGGCCACCAATTTGCCCAAGTGCAGAGACGGCGGGCATTCCCTCGACGGAGAAGCACCTAGTCCACGCAAAGTCGAAACGGCTCCGTTACTTCTACCTCAAGGCTCCTGTTCCTGGGTCCCGTTTTCCCATGACCTCTCCATCGCATTTGAGGCCCTTCCGGTGCTTTGCCGCCGTCTAACCGATGCGTACCGCGTCCGCGGTGCTCGTTGGGACCTCCGCCTTCCTCACATATCGGAAAACTTGATGATTGAGGCGTTGACGTTGCCCACTGCGCTGCGGCCTTTCAACAACCAAAGACTAGAAACTTTGGGTGATGCGGCGTTGGAACTAGGCACTACTATCCATCTCCTCAACGAATACCCTAATCGGCACGAAGGTCAACTGTCCAACTTGCGCCAGCAGTTTATATCCAACAGGTACCTGCTCAACCGGGCTAGAGAGTTTGGGTTGGAACATTACATCTCTTGCGAGGTTACGTCCAACCATGCCTGGAGGTATACAATCCCCGCGGGAGAGGAAGACCAGATTTCACCGGAGAGGTATGTAATTGTGACTTACCCTCGCAGGAGCTTGCAAGATTGCATGGAAGCGTTGCTTGGGGCGAGCTTCCTCCAGGGTGGGATCCTGATGGCTCTCCGCACGGGCACGAGTTTGGGACTCAATCTCGGTGGGCCACTGCCGTGGTCGTTGCGGTATAAACGCTCTGGAGCCGAGGTGCCAGTGACGTCTTTGTTCACCACCCTCCAGGAAAAGCTGGGATATGATTTCCACTCGAATGACCTAGTGGTCGAAGCCGTTACGCATCCATCCTTTGCCTACTCGGACAGTTCGTCTTATCAAAGACTCGAATTTTTGGGTGATGGTGAGGTCTCTTCCAACTATCCCCTCACTGTTTACTGACCTTTGGCCCAGCTTTCCTCAACCTCGTGGTTGTGCGGTATCTCTACGAGAAGTACCCAACAGCAACACCACACCAACTGACCTACCTGCGGGCCAAAGTCGTATGTTCGCCCACTCTGGCTTACCTCGCCATCACGAAACTCGACTTGCACAAGATCATCCTAGCAAATAGTATGGATCTTTGCAGAGCGATTGATCAATACGTTCCCATCCTGGAAACCCTTTCCCCCGACGAGATCGTCAAGCGCAGCTGGAAATACGACCCCCCAAAAGCCATTAGCGACGTCTTTGAGAGTGTTGTGGGGGCTGTACTGGTTGATACAGGGTACGAATATGAGAAGGCAGCAGCCGTTGTGGAGATATTGATGGAGGATGTGTTGGATGTGTTGTTCCCTTCGATGGCTACCAACCCTGTATCAGAGTTTTTGGAGTGGACGGCGAAGCAGGGATGCGAAAAGAGGTCTATAAGGCAAGTGGGATCTCTATCCTATCTTGCTGCGGGATGATTTATTGAACTCTGATCTAGCAACAAACAAAATAAGAAGCTCCCCATGGATGCGGTCAGCACGGGAGAGGGAGTGGTCGTCACGGTCCACTCGACGGTCATTGTTGGACCTGTTTTAGCTTCAAGTCCGAATGTGGCCCGGTTCATTGCAGCTGAACGGGCGTTGACGATTTTATCCGACCCTTCGAATCCCCTGTCCCTCGCCAAGCTATGCGACTGTCATACTTCGATGCAAGTCGATGTTGTTATGCCCGACCAAGTGTCCACTGCCACGGCGCCGACTGTGCACGTTGCGGACGATGGGTCGGCTGAAATGGATGCGAGGGGTCAAGTAGACGTTCCAGTCGAAGTCGAAGTAGTGGAACAGGGAGCGGCGCAAGTTGACATGGAGCAAGACGATGACTGAATCCAATGGCCTCGATATCGGCGAGTCCTTTGGGCACAGTCATCTTCTGGCGTGATGTTAGCGACTATTTCACCGTTCTCACTTAGATTGCTTATAGCTGCGAACATATTTAAGAGTAAAGATTTCCTTTCATGCTAGGTCTAAGGTTACGACTGTACGAATTTCCAATCCATGAATTTCTGACGATGTATCGACGAATGTACAACAATTATGTGGCTGCCTTTGACTTTCTCTCCCACCAGCGGCTTAAACCTTTCATCTCATGAACATCAGGTCTGACCTCAGAACGTATTTCGTGCCCTTGAGAACTGGTGATCCTTCGTGCAACATACATTCAAACCCATGTCTGTTTTCAACTAGTGAGCAACCCCTCGAGTAATGACAAGCAAGTAATTACCTATGCAGAAGAGCCGATCCTCGTTTGAGAGGTGGCGTTATAGTTTCACGGGGCTTTCCCCTCTGGTCTCGGTGGAAGAGTGTCTGTAGGTCGGGTAGGAATTAATCTCCAGAATCCGAGGAAGGAGATGTAGCACGCTCACCTCGCCTCCAGTAACGCCATCCTCGGTGCCGGTAAGGTATATTAAGAGTGTCCACTCTGATGTGGCTCCGGTAAGAAGATCTTTAACAGAATCGTCATAATGTGGCCTAAAACGAAAACCATTAGGACACAGCATGTAAACTCGAAAGCTTACGAACCCAAAGTACTGGCCCTGGGTATACCTGTACAACCGGATATTGGAATTGAATGAATCAGGATGCCTTGGAGCGTCATTACTTGGCGCTATCCGACGTTTCGGCTGCACAGATGTGGGGTAAGGGAAAGATGGGAGGTGGGGAGTCAGACGAGCGTGCAGCTGCGCAGCAAAGTCCAAGGACGCGACGGAGAAGCGATCTGGTCCAGGTTTTCGACATTAAGTTGACGAGAGTGATTACCTCGGTAAAGACGAAGCTTACAATTAACCCGCTCTGCCTCATCCTTCTTGGGTGGGGGTGTCAGCTCAAGAGGCAAACTCTCGATCAACTTGACGTATTCCTTGCACTCCAATGGGGAGAAGAAGTCCTACACAACGATGGCCATACCAGGTCGATATAATTCTACCGAAAAAGATGCATTGCCTACTTCGATTATGATTATCTGGTCCTCTAGAACCGTTTGGCATTGCAACTCAGCCTTTTCTGTAATTGGAGGAAATGTGACGGAATTGGGAGCTTTTTGCTTCGAAGAGGAAGCCGCCGCAGGTTTCTTCTGCTCTGATTTTCGTTTAGGTGCCATCTGGAGCGTGAATGGCAGCCAAATCGTCGAGATTGTGGTGGACAGAAGCTGAAGACTGCAGCCTCAGCCCTGCCTCACCTCCGAGAACTATTAGAAACCTAACCCTACGCGATTTTGATGGAATGTGCTTACGCTTCGGAATCCCAACGCTTCTTGTCCCGAGAATTGATACCGCTCAGTCATGGAGCGAATGTATTTGGGATGGATCATAGCCGACCAGCTCGCACTCTTCGCCACCATCTAGCTCAGGGATAAAACGGCGTCCGGTTGACAGAAACAGCTTCAACGGCTCCCACCGATGACCAACACAGTGACAACAGCGTTCCTCAACCAGCTTAAATCGATCTACCCCACGCGATCCCCTGCTACGTCTTCGAATGGTGTGGTCTCTACTGTGTCTATCCGGTGACTATGCTAAGTATCATCGTCAAGCAGCCAGCGCCTTCTCCACTAGTCCGTGGTATATCGTAGTTGCCGTTGCCCTCAGTGCGAGCAACAAGGCCGATGGTGTTCCTCGGGTGTTAGAGCATATGCTCAACGAGGAACTCCCCAAGGATGCTAAAGTAGAAGACCAGATGGCGCTCGCGAGGAAGCTTCGTGAGGCAGTATTCAAGTCAGGCCTCATCAGTGGATATCCAAAGGTGCAGCAAAGCACATGTCGACTTGCCTGATATTCAACGCTCACTCTTCGCAGGCCATCAATAGCTTGGTAGCACTACACGAAGCCACTCCCGAACCTCTTCGGGAAACAGAAGTTCACAGGTTCGTTGACTCTCCCCAGTCCCTTCAAATCGCTTAATCAATTGATTATCAGGGACACCAACAAATCGTTGGCTGAATACGATGAAAAAGGGAAGATATTCTGGAACTCTGTATATGGAGATACATCCAACAACCTCTACGATATGTTATACAAGGTGTACCCTGACCTCGGTGAGTTTCATGTCAGTGTCTGGCGCGCTCTTGTTCCCATATACTTCTTATCGCAGCCTGGTTCTCTAGAACCGTAGGCTACGGTATCACCTACGGTTCCATGGAGTACCTCTCTCCTCTCGAGACTTCATACAGCCTTGTCGCTGCTCTGATAGCTGGAGATACGCCTCAACAGATTGCATGGCATCTAGCCGGTGCAAAGCGTTGTGGAGCGAGCTCAGAGGAGGTACAAGCAGTTCGCAGCATTGCTATCGAAGTGTCGAAACACTGCGGGATACAGTGGAAGAATCCTGTTCCAGAGATCGATTTATAGACAAGCTAGACCTCTTTGTAAGGATCGTCTGCTCTCATCCATTAGAACTTTTGCATTCAACCGGCCCGTTTACTGAACTCGAGCAAGGGAGCAGTTGAACTCCATGAGAAAATGAGTTGGTCGGGAAAATGCAGGAAGTCTCTTCGGGTAAGTTTGCTCGCATGCAACTGTATGTTCGAAGGGGTTCTGACCTCGAGCAGCGCTTTTCAGAGTTGTTCCGTGCAAATTGCCTCCACACGTCATCACACGGGCGACGGGAGGGACCACAACGAGTCTTTCTCGCCCACGACAATGCATTTCAAAGAAAGCTTCTCCCAAGCGTCTTTTCCGGTCCGCGTGGCTTCTGCGCGGTTATAGGCCTTGATAAAACCTAATCATTCAAAATCATTCCCACATAAAGATTGAATGACCCATTTGAGGTTCACTTCTTTCCTTGCAAAGCGAGGTACAACAAGCTCTCTCAGGCTATTTCTCTCCATACAACACGCGAGGTTCATCCGGCACCTGGTGGATTTCCCCAATCAGTGCCTGGTAAACGGGTCACGCCTCATATAATTCTCCGTCGCACCTCCGGGGGAGCACAACGGGGGCAATGTGTCTCCTCTATAAGTGAGAGTAAGTGAGAGGAAAACGTACCCACCGCTTGCATACTACCCAGTTGGAATTTCATTGCGATGTCCAAGCTACTCGCTTTAGTTACCCTTGCCATTGCCGCGAACTCCGTCGCAGCTGTCGGCCCCTGGGGACAATGTAAGCCATCTTCTATGCTTCTTTCAGGTACAAATAGGCTTTAACGCATCGATATCTCGATAGGTGGCGGACTTAACTACAGCGGAAGCGTGCGTCTCCACAATATACACCTTCTTATTCTTGGCTGACCGGACCTTAGACCCAATGCGATGCCGGCTTGACCTGTGTCAAGCTCAATGACTGGTACTTCCAGTAAGCGTGATCTTTTGAACCTTTTCTAATAAACGCATTTGCTTACGGACGATGCCATAGATGCCAGCCTGGCCAGAATCAGCCTACGACCCCAGCTCCGACGACATCCGTCCCAACCACACCCATTCCCACTCCCACCACCCCTACAACCACCAGTAACCCTGCCCCAACTGGTACAGGATGGGTACCCGTACCGTCTGCGAGCGCCAACGGTCTCCAAGACAAGTTATATAAGCGCGGAAAGCATTATTTCGTGTGTATCCCAGGTATTCAAACTTTCTATATGGGCTAATTAACTCCTACAGGGAGCTTGTGCTGACCCCAATACGCTGAACATCGCCGGTGAGTTCTAATAATAATAAATTGCGATAGGGCTTCTGACCAGGATATTGTAGCCAACGTCGCGGTCTTGCAGAGGGAGTTTGGACAAGTGACACCCGTACGTCCCTCAGAGATTGACGTTTATAAATATCTGCTGACCACAAGGCTGTAGGAGAACTCCATGAAGGTAATCTGTGGCTCGAAATATAAACAAACCAGAATCCCAGCTGACTGAAAGTCATCCTACAGTGGGATGCCGTAGAACGTACGTTCCACCATATTTTGCACAAGTTTCGAGAGCTTATGTATGTTGCTTCTTTACGCAGCGAGCAGAGGACAATTCTCCTTCGGTAATGCCGATACCCTCGTCAACTGGGCCACTTCCAACGGAAAGCTTATCCGTGGACACACTCTCGGTGAGTAGTAAATCTACGCCGTATGAAGGCAATCCGAACTCACATCGCTTTGTAGTTTGGCACTCTCAGCTTCCTGGCTGGGTTAACAACATCAGCGACAGGGCCACCTTGGTCTGTAGCTCACACCACATTCCGAATTAGATAATTTCCTGACCCGCTGAACCGATTTCTAGACAACCGTCATCCAGAACCACATCCAGACTGTGGCCGGCCGATATGCTGGAAAGCTCCTTGGTGCGTATTCCGTCTATCAGTTGCTATCGAGGTTTATTTACTAACAGATTGACTTTTAGCTGTAAGAGTCTCATATTTTTGGCTCTGAACCGTACTTATTTTTTACTCATCGATGATTAGTGGGATGTTTGCAAGTAAGTTGACACGAGGCGTTCCTACTTACGATGAAGCTGACAGCTCCTTCCAGTGAAATCTTCGAAGAAAACGGCACACTGCGCAACAGTGTTTTCAACCGTGTTCTCGGAGAGTCTTTCGTCACCATCGCTTTCCAAGCCGCTCGCAAGGCCGATCCCACCGCAGTGTACGTTCATGCTTCCCTCTCTTCCTTCTAGACATAAATTGAGTGACACCTTACCATCCATAGCCTCTACATCAACGACTACAACCTCGACTCCGTCAACTCCAAGGTCAACGGAATGGTCAGCCTTGTTAACCGAGTCAACCAGGCTAACCCCAACACCATCGACGGTATCGGCACACAAATGCATCTCCAAGCCGGTATGGGGAGCACTTCGCAAGCTGTGCTCAACGCCCTGGCTGCTGCGAACGTCAAGGAAATCGCTGTCACTGAGCTTGACATCGTCGGTGCTCCTTCCAACGATTACACTCAAGTCGTCAGGGCTTGCCTTAACACACCCAAGTGTGTGGGTATCACCGTATGGGGTGTTAGCGATGCTGTAAGTTTCTTTTCCCAAGTTTTTTTTTTTGGCTGATGAGGAGGTTGACCACTTGGAANTTTTTATGATAGAACTCTTGGAGGTCTAGCAGCACCCCGCTTCTGTTCGACCGTAGCTACAACCCCAAGGCTGCGTATACCGCTGTCGCTGGCATTCTGTAAAGGATTAGTTCAAACTAATTATTGTACTTTTCTCTGCGTATTGAATCAAAATTTATGCTTTATTCATTTTCATGGTCAGAGCCCTCAAAATCCGGGAATGGAGCAGTCAAATGGGCGACTAGTATTTAGAATACTGCTACAATATTCAAGAGCGCCGCCTTGGCACTGGCACGCCCGAGGCGTGGCCAAACCATATTCCAAGCAACAAAAGTGCGTTACTGACGAACAAAACGGAAGATGACAGCGTTGTCGATGGGAATACGTTCCACGAGTATTCGATTGCTGCGAGGAGGGCAAGCCTTTGGACAGTCTATCAGCTATCGGAGATGCTGTCAAGTAGAAAAGACCCACCTCAGGACAACAGGATATCGCGTTCTCCACGCCAAGAAGGGTAGCTGTTGGGCATACCAAGAGTAGAATTGGTAATGCAAAGATCTAGCAAAAAGGATGCCAATCAGGTTCGAGGTGAACAGTACCGTCGCGATGTCTACGTAGGCTCGTCAGTACAGAACGTAGGAGTTGGAGCGGAAGCACAAACGTACAATCTGGTGTAACAACCGCCATCCCTGCGGGCAAAGACGGGAACCTCCAGCCTCGAACGAGGACGTTCCACGCCCCACCGTCTGATCGACACCAGCGGAACCAGGCGAACGCACATAGAATCGTAAGGTGCCCGGCCAGCAGGCCAAGAGCCCATTGGGGACTGAGGAAAGTGTCTTCATCGATAAATCTCCAATTGACGGTCCATTTGTACAAGAAGACGCGGCCGAGGTTGAACGCGCCGCGAGCGTAGGCCCACGGGTTTTCTTTTAGGAAGGCGAGACCGAACACGACTTGGGTCGCTGCCATTTTCATCATACGGACGAACGTTGCAGATGGGCCTTTTTGCTTGAACTGGATCACGAGAAGAGCGGGGAGGTAGAGGAGAACGTTCATCTTCACTGACACGGCCGCACTTTGAGTATAGTGTCAGTTTCCGCCATTCAGCGAATTGTGCAAGAGCAGTAGCCATACCTAAACAATAAACCAGAGGCGTCGTCGAAGCCGTACTGAGCTGTGAGGATTGCCAGTTGAGTCAGGAAAACAGCCCAACAATCGTTGAATAGCCGAAGCACGAAGATGGAGTGCAGTCGTTTGCTGAGAGGGAGTAGTAGCAGGACCCAGTTCGGTACACCTCGCGCTTTCCGATATATAGCACATGTCGTGATTAATGTTGCGATGTATAGCACCCCATAAATATGTTGCGCAAGTTCCATATTCTTGCCCCCATCTGTGAGCTCGTAGAGAAGGTGGTGTATCCGAACATGGCCGGCTGGGTAACTGTTGGCGATTTTCACCATAAGAGGCGATTTCGACGGAGAAATGGGTGTTACACATACACCAGGGGTCCAGTAGGTCCAGATATCTTTGAGTAGTCGTGCTGTCCCTTCATATAGACCTCAGTTTGGATCATATACGTTTCCCAGTCGATCTCTGTGTCTGTCCAGTCGATGAGTAACTGCTCAAGAAGGCCAGCGACCGTGACACTTACAGGGAACGAAGGAAATAACGAGCTTCGTGAGGACAGCATCTCCTATGATTACAAGTGTAGCGAGTGGCCAAAAGTATTCTGGATTCAGGAGAAGGTTACGAAGAAAGCGAAACGGCCGGTGGAGGAGGGACATTGCTGCTGCAAGCTGTCGTGGGAACGACGACGTAGTAGCCTCGAAAGTTAAATGATAACCGAGGTTTCGCCGTTGCAGCGATCTATCTCCTCCAAATGATCAAGAGGCCAGGTAATTTGCGAAAAATGTGATTGCAATTCTCTATGTGAAAATCTCGTTACAATACAATTGGCCCGAGTCTACGTAGACGTGGCAAGACTGTCTTGCCCCTCCCACAACCCACGCCAAAAGCCATCGTAATATTTGCCTTCGCTCCCTCGAGGGACGACATCAGGACCAAGGTGCTCAATCGAGTCCGATATATACTGGTTTATAAAGCCAAGCTTCGACATATTATGCGAGGCAAAAACTTGAGCTGTCAGTTTGCCGTCGTTGTAGCCATTGGTATCCGCTGAATCCGATCCTGGATTCTGAGTATCATCGCGACGCTTCTGGGATATAAGTTGGAAACGTTGAGAAAAATCTCGGGATGAGGTAGCAAGAGCACGCCTGCGTAATACCGGAAGGTCTTCTGCATTCAGTGTGAACGGATGATTGACGCCATGGGAATGGCTCTCGTTCGTGCCCACTTTAGTCGAAGGTTTCCGGTAGGTGCTTGAGGGCTTTTTGTAGGGGAAGAATTGGGATGGGAGGACAGTTCCAACTGCAGACCTGAAGCACCAACCTGGGTCTTGGTCACATCCTTCTTTCATATATGCTGCAAGTTCCGTGAGTAAGGGGTAAAGTCAAAAGAAGTAGGAAAACTAACACCAAAAGTGCCACCCGCCTGTACGAGCAGCGTAGGTATCGACTTGGCCTCCGCAAAAGTCTTTCCGAGCCTTGTCTCCGTCATCTGGGTTCTGAGCCATACTTTCAGGGGTTAGGGCACAAGAAAATTCGCCAACAATCATGTTACGGTGGACTTGATCTGACGCCTTTTGGAGGAACGATGAAACCGCGTCGCCAATATCTTTTGCATGCTGGACTGCACTTTCTTGGCGATCCGAATCAGTATAGACGAAATAGGAGTGGTGATCTTGAACGGTAAAGTCGTGACGACCAGAAAGATACTTGCTGAAACGATCCAGATCGAAACCGTCGTGGACATAGAGAGGAAATTTTGCTGCATCGGGGTCAACGGCCCTCATAGCGTCTATAGCACGGCCATCTGGACATCCGAGTTAGTACTGTCGTCCAGCAATGACCAGGTATGGACTCACAAAATCCTTCAAGTTCCCCCACATATTTTGGCTCGTTGAGAATCTCGATCCCAACGATATTGTTCACATGAACCAATTCCTTGGTAAGGTAGGTCAAAACGTTGATCGTTTTATCCACGTTTCCAGCATCACTGAACAAGTTCATCTGACCATCAGAGACGCCTGAGTGGTCTTGGCCGTTCTGACTCCCGACCGCACCATGCAGGTCGACCAAAACGCCTAGCCCGTACATGCCTGCCATGTTGATAGCCCGCACGACTCTGCTCCAAGAGCTTCGATACACCTCGGCAACGTCTGCAAACGGCGTATCCCTGCAGAACTCTGGGCCCAGATTCCAGTAGCCAATAGGTAAACGAACAGTGTTGATCCCAATGCTCGATAGCCATTCGAAATCAGACGCTGTGATGAAGGTGTCCCAATGGCGCTCGAGAACGGCACGAGCGGATTCTATTGAGCGCCAGCCGTGCGCGATATCGATTTCTGCGATGCCATCCCCTGCCGCACAGTCGAAAACGGATGGGGTCATCCAGCTTTCGTGAACGAACCTGGAAATTTGAATCGCATCAGCAGTTGCAAAGAATCATCTGCGTGATGATCGCTTACCAGGAACCTAAATTAACAGCTTGTTGCTGCCTATACCGGAAGATTGTAGCTGTCGCCTCGTCATAAGGCGGGAATTCTTGAAACCCAACTGGTGGTGCATCATACGGCTCGACGTTGCATACTGGATCAGACATGTCGCTGACTTTGGGAAGGAAGGTGATGCTTTGAGGTCCCATCAGGAGATGCCCAAAACCCGGATTAGCCGCTGTTTGCATGCTAGAATTCTTGGGTGCTTTGAGAGCTTCAGGAGAAGGTTTGTACGTCGCCGGCTTGACATCTATGGCTAGCAAAGCCGAGAAGAACTTGAAGGTAATGTTAACCATCGTGTAGGCCGCACGCTGCAGGGTCGACAAGCTCAGGCACCTAGTGATCGCCGTATCACTGAGAACGAAGACATTTCGACTAGTGTCAGATCTCCAGGGGGCTTCACCCTGGATCCTAGACATCCTGAGTAGATGACAACATCACATTGCAATCCTGGCTGGAGCCGCGTTTGGACGTTAACGTTGAAGAGCGGCTCCCGGTGTCACAGACCTGAGCACCCTTCGGCTCTCGCGATCGCAATACAGCCGATATTGAAGGAATATGTAGCCCTTCGGTGAGCCTGAGTACATAGTACGCGAAAGATCCGAAGACGGTGTTGAGAGGAAAGTTGTGGGTGTGGCAGCGGTGAAGGCTGGATCATCCATACAAACAAACCTGGACAAACAGTACTACTCGGTTGCCATGCCGGATTAACCGATGTCCGTCTTGTCTTCACATTTCTCTGTCGCCTGCGTTCCAGCCCTAACGACCTTTGCTATTCGCGAAAGATTGGTCCAGGTACTCTCTGCACGGCGTCCGGTGGCGACCTCCAGCCATATGCTTAAACCTTTTCCATCTGTCAGTGGCGACAATGTGGAACGATTATTAGACATCAAATAACGGTGGTTTTCCTGCCGACGTTTGAGCTCTTGATGAATTTTGCTAAAGCGACTCCAAAGTGCCTGTATCAGCTTTTTAATTCATGTATGAAGTGAACGAGAGTCAGCGGCCCCCGACTGTACCCCTCCCCTTTCCCAATGAAGGTCTTGATGTCACTACCATCATCTGATAGACACCTTATTTGGGATGTAATCCCTCCGATCACGCAGAAATAGGCAGAAACCGGCGACTTCGATACTGTCTGTCTGATAACTCTGGTGATCCATATCATTTCCTGGCGCACTTGGGAATACAATGGGAGTAGACGAGCCGCAAGCCATGCCTTTACCCCCGAGAAGACACCAACATTCGCCGGGCATCAGCAATATGGGCTTCTCTTATATACGCCTGGGGAAATGTGCTGATACCACTCTGCGTCGTTTCATCTTTCATCTCTGGGTGGCTTCCGGACCCAGGACTGCCAGCCTCCTGGCTTTCGCCTTATCCCCTGCACCCGCCTGCCTGCTGACGAGCGCTGGTCTGCTCTAGCATTTCTCGTCAATGGCGTCCGTGACAACAGATCTGCGTGCTGAACGCGCTTGCTTTGACGGGACACTTCTGTCAGCGCTCGCTTACGGTACGCACAATTTTTGCACTATCCTGGAGTAGAGTCAGCTCAAGGTAACCTCCTTCACCGCAGGCGCCTTGTTAATGCTTTATTTCCAGCTATGCGAAAGCATGTGGCTTCGACCAAAGCGCGGGCGGGTATTCTATGGCATAGCCGCCTTTTCAGCTGCAATATTTATTCTATCGACGGTGTCAATCGGAGGGCGGTTTCGGTTTGCAGAAATGATCTACGTCGAAAACAGGAAGTTTGAGCCTGGGCCGAAGGCATGGTATTTGAGCAATACCGATCGTTGGGAGAGTGTAATGGCAATGTCCAGGTGCGTGCCCATCGTACTACTGTCTGTGAACCACATCCTCAAGTTCTTGCAGCATCATTGCAATCCCTTGGATCGGTGATTTGCTGATGGTAAGCCTGGCAAACGAAATACTCGAGCATCGAGACCCTGATATTTCGTCAAGCTCTACCGGATCCATGTCCTATGGAACTACCGATGGTGGATGGTATGCTTGCCTTGCCTCCTCTATCTTTCCAATGTCGGTGAGTGTTTTAGAACCAAGGCTGTGGCTTCGCCCGTTTCTCATGATTGTGATAGCAATCTCCATCCCATTCCTCGTCGCCTTATCACGACCACACGATCCTGAATGGTCCACTCGTGTCAAGTTGTTCAGCATATCCTACTCCGCTCTCGCAGTATCATTCAATCTGCTGGTGACCATCCTCATCTCGGTGCGACTCTTAATGCTCCGCCGTAAGATCGAGCAGGTCCTAGGCAAGGTTCAAGCGATGTACTACAATTGCTATGCCACCATCTTCGTCGAATGCGGGGCGTTTCTCTCTCTGTGGATAACATTCTACGTCATCGTCCTCGCCCGCGGGAGTTGGATCCAAGATGCCATTTCTCTACCAACTGCATACGTCTCTGTGAGTATTCTCATCCCTTACTTCCGACATTTTCTGATAGACGGCATCCCATTACACAGGCAATAACGCGAATCTTGATCATCATACGGATGGCGCAGAACAACGCGTGGTCGAGAGACCTCATCGTGGCATCTTCAAATGGTGTTTTGGACTGGCAAGTGTCATCTGCACACAGTATACCTCTTCACAGCCAAGGCAACCAGGACGCTCCATCATTTCCCTGTCAAGACCGAATCAAAAATCTACCTTCGAAGTTTAGAGATGATTCAGAGAGCTTGTGATGATTCGTTTTACCGGCATTATCATTATTTGTTCGTTCTTGTCCTCTCCCTCGTCCCCTCGAGCTCCTCTTCCTCAACTCTTACTCCTCTCCTCTCTTTTGAGGACCGGGTGGACGCTACTTCGCATTTGATGATTTTTGATGGCTTGTACAGCACTTATATCAGACGGTCCTTTCTCTTGCAAGTAAATTGTATCATTAGCGGTGTATCGTATACGTAGATGTGGTGGGAGGTATCTATGTAGGATTTATATAATGAAGCAGCCCCAGTTCCTTTCCACGTCCCCGCGCTCACGCTCACGCACATGCACTTCGGGGCCTTCTATGTATGACCAACTCAGAATCCGAGTCCGAGTCGGATTCCGAGTACGTTGGATCCACATCTTCGAATTCCTTCGAACGAACATCACCATCGAGGTGGGAGCTCAATTGCCCGGCGGGACGCTTGGATGGCCGTAAATCATGTCTTCGAAATCTCATCTATCGTTCGTCGTCATTGGCACTGACGACATGACCTGTCGCGTTCATCTGGAAACTCCCAACAGCGGAAGTTCTTCTGACTTTTAGTGTACATGTGCGCCTGTTTTCTGATCCCACTACTGAACTGTTTTACAGATTTACAGCGGGGGTCAAACTTCTATTTGGATGATCCATGAAACCCGACATCGAAAACACACTGGCAGAAACCTACCGGACTTGAAGAAACCCGGAAGTATGTGGGCACCCATGCTTGCCACTGATCAGAGGCGCGCCGCGTCCGAGACGCAATCCCCGGAACCAAGAGCGCATGGTCTGTCAATAAGCCTACAAACCTCTGAGCTTATCCACAATACTGCAATCTCCCCATCTGCCACCTGGCCATGCGGAGTGTCCACTTCGAATTTCGGCAAGAAACACAGGATCCGGATTGCCCCCACGCTGCTGGCACTCACTATTCGCGTTTCTCGGGGGACCAAAATCGTCAAGTTCGAAGAAAGTTTAACTCGACATGCATACATCATATGCCCTCTTGCTCTGCTCATCCTTGACCCTCCGGCGGCCCCACTTCCGGTCCGAGGGCTAACATACATGCCATAGTCTGAGTCAATTTTGGTCGCGTATCATGCATATGTTATGCATGATTCGCTAAAACTCTAAAAAAAAAAAGTCGGCCAGGTAGTGCGTGACATCGGTTCATTCATGCTGCTTTAACTTTAAACATGGAGGCTTCNAAAAAAACTTTTCAAGTCCCCGGAATCCGACTATGCCTCTGTGGGCAAGAGGCCCCATACACCTCGAACGTCGGGTTCCTCGGGATCCGAGTCCAGCAANGGGGGGGGGGAGGAACTCGTCCCAGCTAGCTCTAGCGTACTTAGCAGCACGGCCCCCGTCACTGAATCCAGCACGCACCTGATGCCCGATGACCGGTCATTCCATCAAAGGATGTCGCGATCGAGTACCGAAAAACCAGTTCCCAACAAGCGCGCAGCATTCAGTCAACAGCATATATGACGGCAAGGGTATACGTACCTTTTGAATGTTCATCTTCATCGATATCAGTGGGCGCTCAGTATGGTTGAATTAGCACGTCATGGACCATAGAGTCCTCGGAATCGGATATCATGACAGTTGTCGTTCATTCATAACCAAGTACCATTAGGAAGCAATGAAAACGTGACGGGCTATACTGTTACAAAGCTCGTAAAGGAAAAAGGCCCAAGGAACGTTCGTCCGCCGCACCTATATCCTGCTTCACTTCCCAGCATACAACAATATTAAGCTTCAAGAATTCATATCAACACACAAACCGAGGGGGGACGACGACAATTTATAAAAATACGTAATAATAAAACAAATGTATCGTATACAAAGTACTGTAATGGGTTTGATTGCAATGTGATATGATTCTTGTAATGTGCATTATATGTCCGTGGATGATTGGGTGGGGAATGATGTTTAATGTGTGCATGATTGGAACAGGAAAAAAAAGACGACCAAGAATTGAAAGACCGAAAGGGGGAACAGCGGCATGACTTGCCCCTAGCAAGCTAGGAGAGGCCGCTACACTTCGATCATCGAGGTTCAACCGAACCAGCCTGCCCCAGCAACGATAGATCGAAGGATGATCGCATATCTTTTTTTTTTACCGCCCATCTCGCCCTCCGCGCACGTCCAGCACGCAAGCGCCTGTGGCGAGACTTGGACTCGTTGTTCGAGTTGAGCGAAATAGAGAGAACGGAAGAGAGAGGAGGTAGCGCAAGGCAAGAGATCCCGAAACGCGCGACCGACGCGACTAAGGCTTGCGGAATTCGCAAAGCACAGTATATATCGTGTTGAATGCGGTATAGATCTCTTCTCTGACCTGAGGGTCGCGAGGAACAAAGAGTGTCAGCGGATGGGGCTCTAACCGGTTCCACTGAACTCGAGACAGACACGAAAAAGGAAAACACGGTCGCCGACATGATAGTCAAAGCGACCTTTCATGTTCCCAAAGGAACACGAAAACGTGTCTGAACGAGACGAGAAAAAATATTACTGACCTTGGCACCCGTTAACACGATCTTTCCAGAAACGAAGATGAGGAGCACGACTTTGGGCTTGAGCATACGATAGATAAGACCAGGGAAGAGCTACACAGAACAGGTAAGCCGCGTAAACACAAGAGGAAACAAAGAATGTCTCACCTCAGGCTCGTAGCTGCTGAACTGTCCGTGGCTGTATGCAAGACCCTCAAGGCGAATAGGGAACTTGACATCACAACTGCCCACGATATTCTGAATCTTGAACTCGGAAAACTTGGCATCGAAACCGAGCTTCTGGACAATACGCGCGTACTTGCGCGACGCCAAACGCGAGTCGTCCTCCGACTTGGCACCGGTGACGACCATCTTGCCCGACGCGAAGATCAAGGCAGTGGTCTTGGGCTCTCGGATACGCATGATCACGGCTGCGAAACGCTAGAAAAAAAAAAAGACACGCGAACGAGAAGTTCGGCATGCAACGTCAGAGAACAACTGTGCTACCAACCTTGGGATTGTATTCAGCATTGCGGGCGTGCAACGCGATAGTCTTGAGATCCAGGCGGCAGTCGAGATTGACAGTCGCGACGATGTTTTGAAGGGTGGGGACGATGCCCTCGACAGCGGTGATGTGCTGTTGCTCGAGGGTGAGCGGCACGGGGGTCGACGGGACCGGCGTCGACGCGGGGGGCGTCGAGGGACCGGCTACCGCGTTGACGGCTGCCGTGGGCTTGGGCTGCTGGGGCGCCGTGTACGAGTTGGACAGCGGCGAGGGCCCGGGGAGGGCCAGGTTGGCCGTGGCGGGCTGCTGATACGCGCCAGCGGGGAGGGCGAGGCCATGGGAGGGGGCGGGGGCGGCATGGAACTGCTGCTGGGCCTGCTGCTGCTGGCCCCGCACAGCAGCTCTCGTTCCGCCGCTCGCAGCAAAATCGGAGTCGTCAGAATCGAGCTCCCCTGCATCGGGCAGGTCGTCTCCCGACCCCGGGTCGGCATAGTTGATCACCGCGCCTCTTCTACTTGAGCGTGTTACACCGCCCAGTAACGAGGTGGTGTTGTTATTGAAGATTGGCTGAACGAGGAGAGAAGCGCCTGTTTTCATACGCGAAGCGTACGTCGACTGTAGAGCTTGCGGTGTTGTCGATAGAGGCGCCTTGGGGGGGTTGGGGGGCACAGCAGGGATGGGTACGACGGGCATGGGGGGTGGTTGGAGGACCGGATACGCTGGAGAGCCAGAGGCGGCACCAGCGACCGGCGGGGCGTAAACGACGCCTGGCTGTGGCATGACCACGGGCTGCTGCGAGTATATAGGTTGCACATATGTCGTAGCAGCCGATGGAGCAGTTTGGATGGTCGGCGTTCCGGGTACTGGTGTACTTGGGCCAGCCGTGTTTCGTGCACTTCGAGTTCTTGCTGGTCTGCTTGATGTCATCCCTGGGCCTCGGGGAATGGGTGTGGATGTGGTCGACCACGAATGAACGTTTTTCATGTAGGCTGTTTGTTGTCCGTTCATCATCATCCGTTCCAGTCAAGTAAAACTGGCCCCCAGAGGCAAAAAGTGTTTATTTACACACCTTTACTCTGAGGCAACTGGGGCGCAGGCGACGCATAGGTCGTTTGCCCCGCCGCTATCGAGCTCGCCGCACTCGAAATTTGGTTCCATGTCTGTCGGAGCTGCGAATCCGTCATATTGCGGTTTATGTCAAATGTGGTAGTTGTCCCAAGAGGAAACCCTGATGATGGTGTCCCATGGCGGTCGGTCATTTTGGGCAGCGAGTCAAGATATCCTGTACGACCAGCAAAAAATCGCAGGAAATGGGGAGGGGGACGGCCCTTGGAGAGGGAGGAATAAGGATGCAAAGGCAAGCAGCGAAATGGAAACCTGCTAGAGAAAATGTTGTGACCTCTTTGAACGCGTCGCGTCACAAACGTGACAAGGCTGTCACAACCGCGCCTTCGATTCTCTCAGAGTGCAAGTCTTTTTCGAGAACAGTCGAGATGGTATATTACAAGGCATATAGTAAAATTACATTGAGGAGGCCTTTAAGAGTATAATTTCTGCGGAATTAGAGATCGCGGTCTTTCTCGTGAGTCGTTCTTCCGTCCAGGATAGCTTGTCCATGTTCCTTCAGTTCGGGCTGGAACGCAAATGATATCAATGAATTGAAATGCACCGAATGGAAGAAACTGCGAACCTTGCCGAGGAGCTAGACGAATCGGAATCTTCAGTATAAGCTACTTGAAGTGGAGGACGGTGACTTACAGTTCCCCTGGTTTTCTATCACGGGTTTGGCTATGTCAGCTCTTAGAATTCAAACGAGTTGGCAAATTTAAATACCTGGGCAACTCCTAAAAACAGGACAGTTAATTAGTAATTCCAAGGCATACGGTACATCTAGCTCACCTATTACACGCTCCTTGAACGGTACGGTGGTCGTTCCAGTAGCGGTGTGATGCACCTCGGTGCCATCACCCGGTTGAGTCGATGCTGAACAAACGCTCAGAATATGCCAACCCACATCGACAAACAATAGCGCATACCTTGTTGAGGAGCAGTATCAATGGGCTCCCTAGGTTGATCAAAATTCGAGCTCGGAGGAGCGAACGTATTGACCGGGTGATGATTACGGTGGATGTCCCTTTCCTCCGAGAGTTGGCGCACAGTTCGGTCTTCCGGCCTGTGATGACCAATGGGGGCCTCAGCTTCGTAGCTGGGCTGGTTGAATGCGGAACCTGTGTTGAGTGTGATTGGGTCCATTCCGAGGAGGTTATTAAGTTACGAATGTTCGTTTCTGCTGGGTCCTTTTATACTCATTCCCGAACCGCCCGCTCCATTGAACGCCGCCCTATGACGTCACATTTCATTGAGCGGCGTCATACTGGTGGGGTACTCCCTGGATTTGCATACACTCAAGAGCTCTCAAACCAGTAAGTTGAGGGCTTAGCATTGGCGCTTGGATCCAAGCCAGCAATTCAACGCTATTCAACATAAATATGACGTGATAGACAAATACGTGAGGGATAAAAGTGTACCCAGTTCATCAAAAATCGTGAAAAGCAACACCACATTCTCAATGCTACCATTATTATTCCTCTTGCGACGAAGGATACGAACGAGCTGGGCTTCCTATTCCAGCACCGTTCGGTGTCCATGGATCTGTTGTCAGCTTGATGGAAATGACTTGACGAAGGTCTTCAAAGGGGCCTTTGACAAGGTCCGGAGGCATTATTGTGAAGAGAATGAAGTCCTACAAGGACAACGGTAGAAGCCATGCCATAAGTCATCAAATCCTAGGAATAGAAGAGAAGGCCAACTCGGACTCGAAGGTGACATACCTTGACGCTCAGCCCTGCCGCCTTGAAGCCGGGAACTGCCACACCCNGGGTCGACTCTAATTTCCCCGTTGTAGGCTATCCACGAGGCTGCATCAGCCTGGTGTAGACATCAAGCATGTGGTGGGTTAGAAGAACAATGGGCAAGTGGCAGAGAATTAATAGCTGACCGTCAACGTGATGGTTCCCTCGCCGATGCAGTCGGTCCTCCATATCTCTCGACTCGCTTTGCCAACCCCGTCAGCATTCCTAGAGAGAACCCAAAGAAGCTATGTTGTCAGCAATGCTGTTTCTAGGGAGAAGGGTAGTAAATGACTTGACTGACTTGACATCAACCATTGACTGCCGCATTAGCTGCACTTGAGTGGGCTTCTTGCCATTAAGATGCTTCGATGTCGGACTCAGAGGCAAGTACTGAGCCAAAGACATGGGAGAGGAATGTAAAGTCAAATGAAACGGTATGCTCTCTGATAGATGAAACGTCCGACTCGCAGGAACATATAACTTGGCCGTTATATCCTGTAGCCCTGCCTGCCTGGCTGACAGTTTGGACTCAAATACTGTCCATTCTGGCACTGAAACAAATCCCGAAGCATCGGTAACCAGCGGCGGGGGTAGCGCAGCGCGTGGTTTTGTCCTTGGGTGATACACGAATGGTGTATGAATGGTCCTGACAAGAAGTGAGAGGAAGCGGCATGGGGTAGATTCAAGGAGCACCTACGTTGCACCGACAAGAAGCCCCATGGCTTTTGAGCTTATAGCGGCGTTACTAGGTTTATTGACAAGGACACTGATCGAATACTAGGAGATTGTCAGCATGGCAAGAGAATGAATGTGGTAACACATACGTCAATATTGGCTGTAAATCCCGGAAAACCACTGAGCTTGACATCGTGTGTGGGCGGTAGAGGCTATGAGGGGTTCAGTGAGGAGTTTGTTCGTGGACGAACCGCGGTAAAAAGAATCACTGACATATGTCTTATCCTCGTAGGTGAAGGTTTCAGGTAACCTGAGTGAGAATGTAGACGCCGAAGGGCAGATGAGGCTGTCTCCTTCTCTGGCCCAGAGCACGCGGTTGACGAGGCATAGTTTCACTGTTGCATGGCCACCTTCTCCAATTTCCCTGAGCTTGAGATATCCTTCGACCTAATTCATGGTAGGAAGTTGAGAAGCCAATGCTAGTGCCGAAAAGATCGAGCAAAGCGACGGGGTCTCGTCGCCCCACGCGCATTTCCATGCGGACATGAAATTGGCAGCGTGTATCAACGACTTCTCACCTTGAGCTCAACTCTTGTGATTCCGTCCGTCCTGGTGACCTCTACGACCCCTTCGATGATGGTGTTTAGACCATATGAAGGTACAGTAGCATCAGTCTGTTGCCCAGAGAGTCGAAGTATGAATTGCCCATTCTTCGACTGCTTCACGAAGGTGCCAGGGGGTCGATGACGAACGCTGCTGTCTGCAACCGCCAAGATTTGTTCTGACTCTTGCGGTTCATAGGAATAGGAGGGTGCCGGGTTATTCGTCGGCGGAATATAGGACGGAAGACTCGCGGTCGACATCCGAGCCGAGGCGCACCGTCAATTGATGTCGTCGGTCTGGGCCAATGGCAAACAGCAGAAAGGTGATAGACACTTGCTGGAGCGCCAACAAGTGAAAAACCAAGTTCAAGGACCAGAGTTTTCGAGTCGGCGATAGTGAAGGTTAAATCGATGGAGTAGGAAGGGGAGTTGAGTCATCCAAGTGCAATACCGCTGGCCTAAGAATGCCCGGGGAATAGATGATAGGGATTTCGAAGCCATGTGCATGTGTGCATCACTCCTTCCGTATGAGACTGTGTACCATATGGGCAACCAACACCTCCACAGTTCCTGGGTCCAAACCTAATGCGCAGCCATGAGTGGGGGTGTGGTTGCGCCTCATGTTCGAGCTTTAAGGTAAGTGGCGGCTATTCCAACTGTAAAAGCCGCGAGATGACTGGATGAAATGTAAGCAAGCCAAAATATCCAGTTCTCAGCTCAAAGGGCAGATCGAAGACGGGGGCTGAACAGATAGCAGAACGAGTGCATGGTACGTCGAAAAGAAGACCTCATAGGGGACTTCGTCCGAATTCGTGATGGTTACATTCGGCCGACTGTTTGCCGTCGGTAACTCTCTGCAGTTTAAAGGCAAACGCCCGCTGTGGCTGCGGGTTGTCTGTATGGTCATTGGCACAAGTACACATGGTATGGCGAGAGTAATGACATGAAGTGACTCTCTGAATCTGTCGAATCTCGACAGCCGGTACCGTGGTCGGCGTCCGGTGAAGGTCTAGCCCATCTTCATTTCACCGAATTCTCGGACAGTTCTTTCCGAGCTTATTGAAATGTACAGTGGAATTATGGCAGTTACGATATAACAATGACTTGGAATATACAGAAATACATGACGGGACGTAAAAAGTCACAAGGATGATGCAAAAAACAAAAGAAAGAACCCGAAAGCGAGGAATCTATCCTGGTGGGGGTGGACGTCGCAGTTGTACAGGTTTACCTGCAGCCGGAGTCCCTGAAGTCGATGGCTGAGG